>CM017565.1:57158142-57231667 GCA_007844125.1 Sinonovacula constricta
TACAAAACATTAAGTGTATATAACAAACATACATTTACGCCAATTTATTTTCATCAATGCATAATTCATCGGCACATCTCTATAACATTCATAATATTTCGTTTGATCTAGAGAAGAGGGTGGGGGTGGGGATGGGGGATGGGGTGCGCAGGGCCCGTCCCCTTCTTAAGCTGTTTCTGGGCATACTATAACATTAATACGTACACATACCTCTTACAGGTTCACCTAACTCTAGGGGACGGCCGTGGCCGAACGGTTAGAGTCGCCGACTTGTAATTCCTCAGCCTCTCACCCCGTGTGTTTGAGTCCCGGTCGGGGCGACAACTTGCATGTAGGGAGGTTTTTCAGCTGACCTGCCGTTTGCTGGTGGTTCTACCCAGACATAAATCTGGGATCTTCCTCCACCAATAATTAGCTGGACGTAGCCAATATGACCATAACTGTGTGTGATGTGACAAATACAAAACCAAGAGCAACAAAAACAACAACAAAACAACAACAAAAAACAAAACAAAACAACACAACACACCCACACACATAACAACAAATCACTTGACTCTGGTATTTCTTGAACTCGTAATAACGGGTGTGGAATCTGACACTTTAGGTCATACAGCAATCTCATGTCCTTATTTTATTTTTATAAACACTTATTAATTATTTATGAAAAGAGTACATATCTGTCTTATACACAAAGCACCACAAAATATACACAAAATATACACACAATATACTATATATAAATGAGTCCAACATGTGAGGCGGTGGGGTGGGGGTCATCAGGTCCTACATGTCAGGTGGTGGAGTGGGTGGGTCATCAGGTCCTACATGTCAGGTGGTGGGGTGGGTGGGTCATCAGGTCCTACATGTCAGGTGGTGGGGTGGGTGGGTCATCAGGTCCTACATGTCAGGTGGTGGAGTGGGTGGGTCATCATGTCCTACGTGTCAGGTGGTGGAGTGGGTGGGTCATCAGGTCCTACATGTCAGGTGTTGGAGTGGGGGTCATCAGGTCTTACATGTCAGGTGGTGGAGTGGGTGGGTCATCAGATCCTACATGTCAGGTGGTGGATTGGGTGGGTCATCAGGTCCTACATGTCAGGTGGTGGAGTGGATGGGTCATCAGGTCCTACATGTCAGGTGGTGGATTGGGTGGGTCATCAAGTCCTACATGTCAGGAGGTGGAGTGGGTGGGTCATCAGGTCCTACATGTCAGGTGGTGGAGTGGATGGGTCATCAGGTCCTACATGTCAGGTGGTGGAGTGGGTGGGTCATCAGGTCCTACATGTCAGGAGGTGAAGTGGGTGGGTCATCAGGTCCTACATGTCAGGTGGTGGAGTGGGTGGGTCATCAGGTCCTACATGTCAGGTGGTGGAGTGGGTGGGTCATCAGGTCCTACATGTCAGGAGGTGGAGTGGGTGGATCATCAGGTCCTACATGTCAGGTGGTGGAGTGGGTGGGTCATCAGGTCCTACATGTCAGGAGGTGGAGTGGATGAGTCATCAGGTCCTACATGTCAGGTGGTCACGTGGGGGTCATCAGGTCCTACATGTCAGGTGGTGGAGTGGATGGGTCATCAGGTCCTACATGTCAGGTGGTGGAGTGGGTGGGTCATCAGGTCCTACATGTCAGGAGGTGGAGTGGGTGGTTCATCAGGTCCTACATGTCAGGTGGTGGAGTGGGTGGGTCATCAGGTCCTACATGTCAGGTGGTGGAGTGGGTGGGTCATCAGGTCCTACATGTCAGGAGGTGGAGTGGGTGGGTCATCAGGTCCTACATGACAGGTGGTGGAGTGGATGGGTCATCAGGTCCTACATGTCAGGTGGTGGAGTGGGTGGTTCATCAGGTCCTACATATCAGGTGGTGGAGTGGGTGGTTCATCAGGTCCTACATGTCAGGTGGTGGAGTGGGTGGTTCATCAGGTCCTACATGTCAGGTGGTGGAGTGGGTGGGTCATCAGGTCCTACATGTCAGGAGGTGGAGTGGGTGGGTCATCAGGTCCTACATGACAGGTGGTGGAGTGGATGGGTCATCAGGTCCTACATGTCAGGTGGTGGAGTGGGGGTCATCAGGTCCTACATGTCAGGTGGTGGAGTGGGTGGTTCATCAGGTCCTACATGACAGGTGGTGGAGTGGGTGGTTCATCAGGTCCTACATGTCAGGTGGTGGAGTGGGTGGGTCATCAGGTCCTACATGTCAGGTGGTGGAGTGGGTGGGTCATCAGGTCCTACATGTCAGGTGGTGGAGTGGGGGTCATCAGGTCCTACATGTCAGGTGGTCACGTGGGGGTCATCAGGTCCTACATGTCAGGTGGTGGAGTGGATGAGTCATCAGGTCCTACATGTTAGGTGGTGGAGTGGGGGTCATCAGGTCCTACATGACAGGTGGTGGAGTGGGTGGTTCATCAGGTCCTACATGTCAGGTGGTGGAGTGGGTGGGTCATCAGGCCCTACATGTCAGGTGGTGAAGTGGGTGGGTCATCAGGTCCTACATGTCAGGTGGTGGAGTGGGTGGGTCATCAGGTCCTACATGTCAGGTGGTGGAGTGGATGGGTCATCAGGTCCTATATGTCAGTTGGTGGAGTGGGTGGGTCATCAGGTCCTACATGTCAGTTGGTGGAGTGGGTGGGTCATCAGGTCCTACATGTCAGGTGGTGGAGTGGGTGGGTCATCAGGTCCTACATGTCAGGTGGTGGAGTGGATGGGTCATCAGGTCCTACATGTCAGGTGGTGGAGTGGGGGTCATCAGGTCCTACATGTCAGGTGGTGGAGTGGGTGGTTCATCAGGTCCTACATGACAGGTGGTGGAGTGGGTGGTTCATCAGGTCCTAAATGTCAGGTGGTGGAGTGGGTGGGTCATCAGGTCCTACATGTCAGGTGGTGGAGTGGGTGGGTCATCAGGCCCTACATGTCAGGTGGTGGAGTGGGTGGGTCATCAGGTCCTACATGTCAGGTGGTGGAGTGGATGGGTCATCAGGTCCTACATGTCAGTTGGTGGAGTGGGTGGGTCATCAGGTCCTACATGTCAGTTGGTGGAGTGGGTGGGAGTCATCTGGTCCTACATGTCAGTTGGTGGAGTGGGTGGGTCATCAGGTCCTACATGTCAGGTGGTGGAGTGGGTGGGTCATCAGGTCCTACATGTCAGGTGGTGGAGTGGATGGGTCATCAGGTCCTACATGTCAGGTGGTGGAGTGGGTGGGTCATCAGGTCCTACATGTCAGGTGGTGGAGTGGATGGGTCATCAGGTCCTACATGTCAGGTGGTGGAGTGGATGGGTCATCAGGTCCTACATGTCAGGAGGTGGAGTGGATGGGTCATCAGGTCCTACATGACAGGTGGTGGAGTGGGTGGTTCATCAGGTCCTACATGTCAGGTGGTGGAGTGGGTGGGTCATCAGGTCCTACATGTCAGGTGGTGGAGTGGGTGGGTCATCAGGTCCTACATGTCAGGTGGTGGAGTGGATGGGTCATCAGGTCCTACATGTCAGGTGGTGGAGTGGATGGGTCATCAGGTCCTACATGTCAGGAGGTGGAGTGGATGGGTCATCAGGTCCTACATGTCAGGTGGTGGAGTGGATGGGTCATCAGGTCCTACATGTCAGGTGGTGGAGTGGATGGGTCATCAGGTCCTACATGTCAGGTGGTGGAGTGGATGGTTCATCAGGTCCTACATGTCAGGTGGTGGAGTGGGTGGGTCATCAGGTCCTACATGTCAGGTGGTGGAGTGGATGGGTCATCAGGTCCTACATGTCAGGTGGTGGAGTGGATGGGTCATCAGGTCCTACATGTCAGGAGGTGGAGTGGATGGGTCATCAGGTCCTACATGTCAGGAGGTGGAGTGGATGGGTCATCAGGTCCTACATGTCAGGAGGTGGAGTGGATGGGTCATCAGGTCCTACATGTCAGGTGGTGGAGTGGGTGGTTCATCAGGTCCTACATGACAGGTGGTGGAGTGGGTGGTTCATCAGGTCCTACATGTCAGGTGGTGGAGTGGGGGTCATCAGGTCCTACATGTCAGGTGGTGGAGTGGATGAGTCATCAGGTCCTACATGTTAGGTGGTGGAGTGGGGGTCATCAGGTCCTACATGACAGGTGGTGGAGTGGGTGGTTCATCAGGTCCTACATGTCAGGTGGTGGAGTGGGTGGGTCATCAGGCCCTACATGTCAGGTGGTGAAGTGGGTGGTTCATCAGGTCCTACATGTCAGGTGGTGGAGTGGGTGGGTCATCATATCCTACATGTCAGGTGGTGGAGTGGATGGGTCATCAGGTCCTATATGTCAGTTGGTGGAGTGGGTGGGTCATCAGGTCCTACATGTCAGTTGGTGGAGTGGGTGGGTCATCAGGTCCTACATGTCAGGTGGTGGAGTGGGTGGGTCATCAGGTCCTACATGTCAGGTGGTGGAGTGGATGGGTCATCAGGTCCTACATGTCAGGTGGTGGAGTGGGGGTCATCAGGTCCTACATGTCAGGTGGTGGAGTGGGTGGTTCATCAGGTCCTACATGACAGGTGGTGGAGTGGGTGGTTCATCAGTTCCTACATGTCAGGTGGTGGAGTGGGTGGGTCATCAGGTCCTACATGTCAGGTGGTGGAGTGGGTGGGTCATCAGGCCCTACATGTCAGGTGGTGGAGTGGGTGGGTCATCAGGTCCTACATGTCAGGTGGTGGAGTGGGTGGGTCATCAGGCCCTACATGTCAGGTGGTGAAGTGGGTGGGTCATCAGGTCCTACATGTCAGGTGGTGGAGTGGGTGGGTCATCAGGTCCTACATGTCAGGTGGTGGAGTGGGTGGGTCATCAGGTCCTACATGTCAGGTGGTGGAGTGGGTGGGTCATCAGGTCCTACATGTCAGGTGGTGGAGTGGGTGGGTCATCAGGTCCTACATGTCAGGTGGTGGAGTGGGTGGGTCATCAGGTCCTACATGTCAGGTGGTGGAGTGGGTGGGTCATCAGGTCCTACATGTCAGGTGGTGGAGTGGGTGGGTCATCAGGTCCTACATGTCAGGTGGTGGAGTGGATGGGTCATCAGGTCTTACATGTCAGGTGGTGGAGTGGGTGGGTCATCAGGTCCTACATGTCAGGTGGTGGAGTGGATGGGTCATCAGGTCCTACATGTCAGGTGGTGGAGTGGGGGTCATCAGGTCCTACATGTCAGGTGGTGGAGTGGGTGGTTCATCAGGTCCTACATGACAGGTGGTGGAGTGGGTGGTTCATCACTTCCTACATGTCAGGTGGTGGAGTGGGTGGGTCATCAGGTCCTACATGTCAGGTGGTGGAGTGGGTGGGTCATCAGGCCCTACATGTCAGGTGGAGGAGTGGATGGGTCATCAGGTCCTACATGTCAGGTGGTGGAGTGGATGGGTCATCAGGTCCTACATGTCAGTTGGTGGTGTGGGTGGGTCATCAGGTCCTACATGTCAGTTGGTGGAGTGGGTGGGAGTCATCTGGTCCTACATGTCAGTTGGTGGAGTGGGTGGGTCATCAGGTCCTACATGTCAGGTGGTGGAGTGGGTGGGTCATCAGGTCCTACATGTCAGGTGGTGGAGTGGATGGGTCATCAGGTCCTACATGTCAGGTGGTGGAGTGGGTGGTTCATCAGGTCCTACATGACAGGTGGTGGAGTGGGTGGTTCATCAGGTCCTACATGTCAGGTGGTGGAGTGGGTGGGTCATCAGGTCCTACATGTCAGGTGGTGGAGTGGGTGGGTCATCAGGCCCTACATGTCAGGTGGTGGAGTGGGGGTCATCAGGTCCTACATGTCAGGAGGTGAGGTGGGAGTCATCAGGTCCTACATGTCAGGTGGTGGAGTGGGTGGGTCATCAGGTCCTACATGTCAGGTGGTGGAGTGGGTGGGTCATCAGGTCCTACATGTCAGGTGGTGGAGTGGGTGGGTCATCAGGTCCTACATGTCAGGTGGTGGAGTGGGTGGGCCATCAGGTCCTATATGTCAGGTGGTGGAATGGGTATGTCATCAGGTCCTACATGTCAGGTGGTGGAGTGGATGGGTCATCAGGTCCTACATGTCAGGTGGTGGAGTGGATGGGTCATCAGGTCCTACATGTCAGTTGGTGGGGTGGGTGGGTCATCAGGTCCTACATGTCAGGCGGTGGGGTGGGGGCATCAAGTCCTACATGTCAGGTGGTGTGGTGGGGGCATCAAGTCCTACATGTCAGGTAGTGGGGTGGGGGCATCAAATCCTACATGTCAGGAGGTGGGGTGGGAGCATCAATTCCTACATGTCAGGTGGTGGAGTGGGGGCATCAATTCCTACATATCAGGTGGTGGGGTGGGGGCATCAAGTCCTACATGCCAGGTGGTGGGGTGGGGGCATCAAGTCCTACATGTCAGGCGGTGGGGTGGGGGGCATCAAGTTCTACATGTCAGGTGGTGGAGTGGGGGCATCAAGTCCTACATGTCAGGCGGGGAGGTGGGGGCATCAAGTCCTACATGTCAGTCGGTGAGGTAGGGGCATCAAGCCCTACATGTCAGGTGGTGGGGTGGGGGCATCAAGTCCTACATGTCTTGCGGTGAGGTGGGGGTCATCAAATCCTACATGTCAGGTGGTGGGGTGGGGTCATCAAGTCCTACGTGTCAGGCGGTGAAGCGAATAATCGAAAGTCTACAACTTAATAAAACATTTACATGTAATTAACAATTACATTTAAGAGTAACGGCTGGATTCGCAATTCCTGAAGTATTCATCTTTAAAGATTTTACTAGAATTATAACCCTACTGTTGTCAATCTTTCCTCGAATAATTTTTATTCGATTACGAGTTTTTCAAAGAAACCGACTAATAGCGAATACATTCCTTGGCAATTGATTTTTTTTACTTTTGATTGGTTCCCGTGGTAAATACATTAAAGTGTTATACTTCAAACCTCTCTTAACTAATCGCGTGGGTTTCGAGTCCATTTCGAGTTGATGATGTTTGCTATCTGACTTAGAATGTGTCAGTGGTTCTACCCAGACACCTCATCTGGGTGACACAGGTATACATGTATCAACAGTGTGCCGTGCGGCCTGCAATCTGTCTATTATAACATAAGTATCAGTTCTTCTATTAAAAAATTAAATGCTCACCTTATTTAACTTTTTAAGTAAATCCATTTTATATTCAACACTTGTCAGTGGTCTATATACTTATCCGCATTTAGTGGGGACGCAGTCTGACACAGCAACGTTATAAATGGGCACACGTCGAGCTAAATTCCAAGCACAACACTACCACTTTTGTTTACATCCACCCAAAGGAGCTTGCTGGCTCTATTGATACATAAAGTCTTTTTATCATTTAGCCGCTCCCGTGCTCGCCATTGATCGCCAGAATCCGTAAAACTCATTACCATCTTTCAATCAATCGTAGCACATCGGCATTCTCCACGGTATCCTCCAGATAAGTCATCGGTAACTTCCGAGAATTTCCGGATATGTCCGCACAATACCGAAAAGGGGCGATAGATCAGGACTATTCGAACGTCAATGCAAGGACACTAAGGATACTGGCTTTAGGCGGATTATCGATGCTGAAAGGAGATAAGGGAGGGATTAACTGGAGGTTTAATAACGAAATTGAATGACTATCTGGCAAGATGTCAAATGGCGACTAAATGTAGTTGCTGCTGAAAGAACGAGCTGAATCAACATATCTCATGGATAAACATCACTTTCTCTTCTCATTGAATAATATCTACATTTTACCATTTACTGTTTAAAGAATATAAGACGAACTGACAAAACGTTTGTTAGAAGAGTTTATAAAGAAAAATGCATTCTCTAAGTCACACTGCTGAAAGATCTAGTTCCGTCTGACACGTGGTGCTGCCCTAACAATTTAGTTTTCCTTCACCAATAAAAGCTGGACGGCACAGGTGAGATAACGGCGATTTAGTTCGTTTTTAACGGATTGGATTCAAAAGACTCCGTTCTTTAATTAAACATTATTTGTTATAAACAAAATTAAAATAAAATCGATGTTATGGCGGTCGTGTAAAAGAATACGTTCAATAAGGGATGGCGGTCGTGTAAAGGACTCCGTTCTAATAACGGATACGTTCTAATAACGGATGACGGTCGTGTAACGTAATACATTCTAATAACAGATGGCGGTCGTGTAACGTAATACGTTCTAATAACGGATGGCGGTCGTGTAACGTAATACGTTCTAATAACGGATGGCGGTCGTGTAACGTAATACGTTCAAATAACGGATGGCGGTCGTGTAACGTAATACGTTCTGATAACGGATGGCGGTCGTGTAACGTAATACGTTCTGATAACGGATGGCGGTCGTGTAACGTAATACGTTCTAATAACGGATGGCGGTCGTGTAACGTAATACGTTCAAATAACGGATGGCGGTCGTGTAACGTAATACGTTCTTATAACGGATGGCGGTCGTGCAAAGGAATACATTCTAATAACGGATGGCGGTCGTCTAACGTAATACGTTCTAATAACGGATGTCGGTCGTGTAACGTAATATGTTCTAATAACGGATGGCGGTCATGTAACGTAATACGTTCTATTAACGGATGGCGGTCGTGTAAAGGATAACGTTCTAATAACGGATGGCGGTCGTGTAACGTAATACGTTCTAATAACGGATGGCGGTCGTGTAACGTAATACGTTCTAATAACGGATGGCGGTCGTGTAACGGAATACGTTCTAATAACGGATGGCGGTCGTGTAATGGAATTCGTTCAATAACGGATGGCGGTCGTGTAACGTAATACGTTCTTATAACGGATGGCGGTCGTGTAACGTAATACGTTCTAATAACGGATGGCGGTCGTGTAAAGAAATACGTTCTAATAAAGGATGGCGGTCGCGTAAAGGCAAACGTTCTAATAAAGGATGGCGTCGTGTAAAGGCATACGTTCTTATAAAGAATGGCGGTCGTGTAAAGGCGTACCTGCTAATAACGGATGGCGGTCGTGTGACGTATTACGTTCTAATAACGGATGGCGGTCGTGTGACGTAATACGTTCTAATAACAGATGGCGGTCGTGTAAAGGAATAAGTTCTAATAACGGATGGCGGTCTTGTAAAGGAATGCGTTCTAATAACGGATGACGGTCGTGTGACGTAATACGTTCTAATAACAGATGGCGGTCGTGTAACGTAATACGTTCTAACAACGGATGGCGGTCGTGAACAGGAATGCGTTCTAATAACGGATGGCGGTCGTGTGACGTAATACGTTCTAATAACAGATGGCGGTCGTGTAAAGGAATAAGTTCTAATAACGGATGGCGGTCTTGTAAAGGAATGCGTTCTAATAACGGATGACGGTCGTGTGACGTAATACGTTCTAATAACAGATGGCGGTCGTGTAACGTAATACGTTCTAATAACGGATGGCGGTCGTGAACAGGAATGCGTTCTAATAAGGGAATACGTTTTAAATCATGGAGAACCTTCTTGTCAGTGAATATAGTCATGAGAAGAATACATTTTTGTAAAGGAATAAGGTATAGTAAAGGAATAAGTGCTTGTAATGGAATACGGTCTTGTTAAAGAATACGTTTTTTGAATGGAATACATTCATTTCCAGTAAAACGTTCTTGTATCAGAAGTACATTCTTGTACCAAAATTCATTTTTGTAATGGAATACGTTTATGTGAAGAAAAAGCGGTCTTGTACACCACGTATACATTCTTATCAAGAAATACGTGTTTGTAAAGGAATGTTTGTGTGTGTGTGTGTGTGTGTGTGTGTGTGTGTGTGTGTGTGTGTGTGTGTGTGTGTGTGTGTGTGTGTGTGTGTGTGTGTGTGTGTGTGTGTGTGTGTGTGTGTGAAGGGGATACATTCTTGTAAAGAAATACGTTCTTATACAAGGAATTCATTCTTATAAAAGAATATACTTTTGTCAGGGAATAGGTTCTTGTTACGGAATACAGTTTTACGAAGGTATACGGTCTTGTAAAGAAATCCTTCTTGTAAAGGAATGCGTTCTAGTAAAAGAATATGGTCCTGTAAAGGTAACCATCATTGCGAATGAATACGGTCTATTAAGGAGAACGTTCTGGTTAAGGAAGACCATCTTGTAAGGGAATGCGTTCTTGAACAGGAATCCTTCTTGTAAAGGAATACGGTCTCAAAAAGGAATCGTTCTTGTACATGAATACGGTCTTGTAAGGGGAATACGCTCTTGAAAAGGAATCATTCTTGTAAAGGAATACGGTATTGTAAAAGGAAACGCTCTTGAAAAGGAATCCATCTTGTAAAGGAATACGGTCTTGTACGGGAATGTGTTCTTGAAAAGGAATCTTTCTTGTAAAGGAATACGGACTTGTAGGGGAATACGTTCTTGAAAAGGAATCCTTCTTGTAAAAGAATACGGACTTGTAGGGAAATGCGTTCTTGAACAGGAATCCTTCTTTTAAGAGAATGCGAAATTGTCGGGGAATGCGTTCTTGAAAAGGAATCTTTCTTGTAAAAGAATACGGACTTGTAGGTGAATGCGTTCTTGAACAGGAATCTTTCTTGTAAAGGATCACGGTCTTGTAAGGGAATGCGTTCTTGAAAAGGACTCCTTCTTGTAAAGGAATACGGTCTTGTAAGGGGAATACGCTCTTAAAAAGGAATTGTTCTTGTACATGAATACGATCTTGTAAGGGGAATACGTTCTTGAAAAGGAATCCTTCTTGTAAAGGACTACGGTCTTGTAAGGGAATACGATTTTGAAAAGGAATCTTTTTTGTAAAGGAATACGGTCTTGTTAGGGGAATTCGTTCTTAAAAAGGAATTTTTCTTGTAAAGGAAAACGGTCTTGTAAGGGGAATACGTTCTTGAAATGGAATCCTTCTTGTAAAGGAATGCGTTCTTGTAAGGGAATGTGTTCTTGAAGAGGAATCCTTCTTGTAAGGGAATACGGTCTTGAAAAGGAATCCGTTTGTAAAGGAAAACGGTCTTGTAAGGGAATACGGTCTTGTAAAGGAATTCTTCTTGTAAAGGATTACGGTCTTGTAGGGGAATACGTTCTTGAGTAGGAATCCTATTCATGTAAAGAAATACGTTTTGTAAAGGAATACGTCTTGTAAAAGAATACGTCTTGTAAGGGGAATACGTTCTTGGAAAGGAATCTTTCCCGTAAGGGAATACGGTCTTTGAGGGGAATACGTTCTTGAAAAGGAACCCTTCTTGTAAAGGAATATGTTCTTGAATAGGAATCCTTCTTGTAAAGCAATACGGTCTTGTAAAGGAATATGTTCTTGAATAGGAATCCTTCTTGTAAAGGAATACGGTCTTGTAAGGGGAATACGTTCTTGAAATGGAATCCTTCTTGTAAAGGATTGCGGTCTTATAAGGGAATAAGTTCTTGAAATGGAATGCTACTGAACTTTAGGGAATATGGTCTTGTAAAGGAATACGTTCTTATAAAATAAATACGTGCTTATAAAATAATATGGTATTGCACGGGAATACGCTCTCGTAAAGGAATACGTTCTTGTGATGGAATACAGTATTCTAAGAAGGTATTATTACATTCATGTAAAGTGATACATTCCAGTAACAGAATTGCCTTCTTGTAAAGCCTTTATGCGGCATACATTTTTAAAACGAATACGGTTTTGCAAAATAATACATTCTTCTAAAGGAATTACGGTCAACAGCATTAACTAACCAAGATGTGAGATATGTCAGTGCTTCCATTTAGAGAATAATATTTGAACTTTCTACAGATTTTCAATCGATGCACTGCATACGGGAAATGTTCAAATGTTCAAAATCTGGCCAGAGCTGCAGCTCGAACATCCTCTCGGAATCAAGTTCGGAAAGTTCTGTTTTGTTCTGATATAGAACCGAATGGCAGTATTCATTACGTTTCATCTTATACCACAATGCTGATAAGAAACGAGCGTTCTACGTGTAGATTCCCCGAGTGGCAGATACTTCGTTATTGATTGGTCGTCAGTCAGTCCCCTAGTCATGATTGGAGACAGCGGTAATAGTAGGACAGAAGCCTGATATCGGAAAATGTCGTCATGGAAATAACGTTGACATCGGGGCACATAGGACGGGGGGAAGGGGGGGGGGGGCTTGACGGGGCGATATTCTTCACTGTTTGAACTAACTATTCTCCTGCAAAACATGAATTGATCTGGACTGAAAAAAATATTAAATACTACAATGTGCGGATTTTACGTTGACCCTTTAGCTGGGAGATGCCGCTGAAGTTCCACACGAAAAACACACACACACCGTGTATAGAAAATCAAAATGTGTTAAAATGTCAAATATTGCAGATCCACATCAGACAGCAACCCACTGCTTTCTCATCAGAATCTGCATGATTTGCCGATATTGTCTCCAGCAGTATGTCATATTTTAGTTAATAATAGGTATATAACAAACGCGTGTTGTCAACAACATATACAGCACGTGCTGGACATAATGGGTTCATTTCAGAAAATCCCCCCCACCATCACAGACCCTGTTCGTCAACGTCACCTTATAAATAATATCAGTTGACAATAAACTAAACCTTAACCCAGTTCGGGGGACTGTGGGCATTATCTTCAAAATAGGCATCGACATCAGCACGGATTTCCCATACGATAATTTCACAGGATCTTAAAAGTAATTTAGTCATTCAGTTTTCTTAGTTTAAAAATAGCTAACTGCGCAGCGTGGCTCAGATAGGAAATACATGTTTGCAATGACGAGTGTGTGCTGAACTTTTTACTCAGAAGTAGGACATCAGTAAACATCATTTCGCGAGATGTTTCCAGATATCAATAACTGATGGGGATGTTGGAGAGAAAAACTCTGATCCGAACCTGTCGAATAATCTGTCAGATATCACCTTAGATTTTAAACGCCAGTTACAATCCACCAAGTGACATTGCCGGTGTGTTCTGTCCTCTTCGAGATTTCTAATCACTGCACGATCAAGACTCGGGGGTAAGGACGAGTGAAGAATAATCAATAACAAGATTTTTTCACTCTGGAACTGTAATGGTGTCACAAGAAGTGTAAGTCGAATGTAAATACTTAGTTTCCTGAATTTCTCCTTGTATGTTATGAAATGAAATTGTCAATCTCGACTGGTCAGTCAGTATAGTGTTAATGTCTAACGTGTGTACGTGGCGTGTATTTACGCAACACAATTTTAATATAATATTACTTTTCTTTGATTCTCTGTGGAGAAATGACCTTGAAAATCATTGTTATGATTTTGAATCTTCCAAACGGACACTCTCGTAACACCTCGGTTGTTTCAACGTTGCCCGGGTAGTGCCGAATAGTTACGATTGTGTGTCAGTGTGTGTGTGTGTGTGTGTGTGTGTGTGTGTGTGTGTGTGAGAGAGAGAGAGAGAGAGAGAGAGAGAGAGAGAGAGAGAGAGAGAGAGAGAGAGAGAAGTAGATTGGTCTTTTGTGGTGTTATGTAGTATCATGAAGTTTTTACGAACTTTCAAGTCGACAGCAGCCATATATCTACTTCATGTTAACACCGTCTATGAGGAACATCTTTGGTGATGCTGCAGAAAGCGTTGCGACTGAACTGCCTCTCAATCCCACCTCCTACAACCAAAATATATTGTGTTCTAAAACCTAAAGACTCGGAGACACACAATTATCGGAAGATGTACACTTATATACAAGGTAATCTAATGATTGTTCACTTCACCATTGCGCCTTCGTGTCAAATGGAGCAGACAGGTCCTTTTTTTGTGAAGAAATTCAATTAATGATGTTTTATAGCTGGTTGTACTTTTGGGAAACTTAAGAAATTGACACATTTTATTCTTTTAATTAGACATTTTGTTCAAAGTTTACCCAAGTTATTTTTGCATTTGAATTATTTTTAATGTGTCAAACTGAACACTCTATCAGTCAATTTTTCTCCCCAGTTTTAATAACAGCATCATCGTTTGTTATTTTGTTAATTTGTATTAAAAGTGCTTTTTTACAAATGGATGGCGCAGTTTTAATTTTGTAATTATATAAGTAGTATTTTAGAAGTCATTTTGGTATTATATTATACACAAAGATAAAACTTTCCTCGTGATCAAATAAAACAGCTTTTGAGGGCACTGTAACGTTTAGAATTATGCTATTAATGCATAATCAATTGTAGTGCTAAATTACAATTACAAAACGTTGCTTCTTATAAAAGGCAACATTCGCTTGCAATTGGAACACCTCGGATAATGAGAGACATTAATGAAAAGTCTCCTCTGAATAATGCCTAAATGCCAGTAGGTCCTTTCAATTGTTTTACTCGTTTTTTATGCTTGTGCTCTTTTGAGTGTATGTTGACTTTTCTGCCTTTCGTATAATACCCAGGTTAACCATTATCAATAAACATGTTCATTTTCTTTTTTAAATAACATATCTCTATAAGTATTTAAATTAACTTTAAGCTTATATTTAAGCAAAAGTAAGAAATTCACTGTTTATTATTGCAATATCTATAAAAGAACAGGCGATAAAGTCCAAGAATTTCAACTACAAGGACCTACCTACTGTTTGGAATTCCTCGGATATTAACTAACAAGGGAGACAATTTCCATTTCACCAATGTACCCCATTCACGAATGACGATTGTCCCGAGGACAGAATTACCCGAGGAGTTCCGATTGCATCGCTCGCTGCATGGTTAATTGTTTTAAACAATGAAGATCACTAATATAAGTTCACTTGGCAGTCGATTTCTCTTCATATTGATACTTTAGCCTCTCGTTTGATATGAGCATGTATAAAAGCACCTACTGTATATAAGAAATCTTAATTATAACTTGTCGGAGAAAAAACGATAGATAGTTTCCACATCAGTGAAAATCCCTCATCTTGGCAGCCATCTTTGATGGTAACTTCAAGAGATTTTCATATGATTTGCATAGAAGGGTAAATTTTATTTTCTTGTAATTTCTTCATTTGTGGTCCCAAAAATTAAAAGCTATACACCATTGGAAAGCTCTTGAAAGTAATATTTTTAAAATACAATATTTTTACAATTGATAAATGCACACAAAATTAATACACAGAAATAAATAAAACTATTGGCTCATACTTAAAACAAAATTAACAGTGTATCATTTTCGGTTGTATTTCTTTAACCTTTTAAACTATCAAAATATAGTTTTGATATTTAAAATACTTTATAAAAGCTGTTAAATTTGATATAAAATTCAGTAAAATAGACTGAAAAATAAAAACACAGTGGTGAGTTTAATACAGCACATATTTTCCGATTTCGGCCTGCATTAGTTTGTGCCCACAAAGATGGCTGCCTTAAACTGTCTTATCAGTGTTGGTGACATCACATGGAAACTATCTATAAAAAACAACAACAACAACAAAAACGAGTATTGAAGAATGAAAACAATTAAAATGCCCTACATTGAACGTTTTATTCAGTAATCTAATTAACGCATCAATTAAGGGTAACTATCAGGAAATACGATGTACAAACAAGGAATATGATTCACCATCCCGTGTCTCTAAAGTGGGGTACATCGCCAACATTAGGGACAATACGTTTCCTTCAGCTGGGACACGCCACCTGTTTCTTAATCCGGAACTCAGGCCAATAAAACTCCGAGAGCTGACATAAGGTGACATCTGGCTACGAGTCTTGTTTTTATTTATTTTTACAAATCTATTAGGCTCTCCCATTATTTTTTTACTTTGCATTTTTTATTCAGTTAGTTGTTGTCTTTGGATTTTACTTAAAATTAATAAAAAATTAAATAAATTAAATAAATAAAATAAATAGATGAATAAATAAATAAATAAATAAATAAAGTGAGTGAGTGAGTGAGGTTAAGTAAGATCAAAGTCGTATTTAAGATTGCTTTATATAATTTAAATATCTATACATTTTATGTTAACTTTCATGGTATATAACTTGCTCTGTTTCATCAAAGTTATTTTAGAAGTTTATATATTTCGGCTGTCAATCACAAATAAGAACAGGCTGAAGTATAAACAAAATGTCGAAATGTTACATCCCTGCTTAGTGTACGCTAAATATATATAAACACGTGTTTCAGTATTTCTATATTGGCGTACACGTGGCATGTTATTTTACAAACATACCATCCACCCCGCCTAGAGCTCACATTTTCTTTTTAATTTGAAAAATTCGAAAGAGTGTCCAGACGTAGGTAAGGGAGACTACTACACTACTATAATGGAAGAAATACATGTACCGGATTTGTTAGTTAACGCCCTTGAAATGTAAGTCTTGTACGGGTTGCTTCCCTTAGACTAAGTAGACTTTATTTTCCCTCAAAGTTTGTTTAGTGTTATCATAGTCTCGATATTCATCGATTATCGCATTCTTCCTCCTCCGTCCCCTCCTCGCAATCATCATCATCATCATCATCATCATCATCATCATCACTGTATTAACTCTGATCCTTCATTAATTTTAACTTTAAAAAAAAATCATATTTTATATTATAGATCGATTAGTTTATTACCATGTATTGTGTTGTCTGGATTTTCAATTTTGTAAAACAACAAACATTTCCTATGTCTGCCTCAGCATGATCTTAAGCAATTTAAAACCAAATGTGGTTTATTAAAATCACGTGACCACCGACTGTGACCACTAAACATAGACATATAGTAACATATAGTTCAGGCGCGTTTCTGCCATTACGCACTTTACGCACGTGCGTAACCTCCGTTCAAAAAATCTCAAATTATCAAAATTGGATAAACACTAAGAAAGTCGATGCCTAACCCGGGTTAGGAATGATATATTTTATTTCCGTAGTTTCTATGTTATTAAATCTTATTACCACACCAATCAAGTTGAAAAGGTTTAATATGATTAAACTTATACATCAGGATTTTAGTCGTTCATATATTAAGTTTCTCGCGTGTCGCATTTTACCTGTTAATCATTAATAAATAGATTCAAAAGTATTACTACAAAGGTTATTTCCCTTGTAATTGTGCGTAATTTCAAAAACATCCCAGATACGCGCCTGATATAGTTTACTATATGTCTTTGGACTTAACGTATATAAACTAAGGCCTGGAGGCCCTGATGTGGTCATCTTTATTTTGCAGAAAGCCTCAGTGTGCTTATGTATAAGTTTGGAAAGAATGTATATTTTAAGAATGTTTCCCAAATTGTACATGCTTACTATTGAAGTTATGTTCAAGATTGACTTATATAGTTTAAAATAAGAACTTATGCCCAAATTTCTGCAAACAGGAGTAAGATAGTGTTGCATGTATTTGATTTAGGCAAATTGCCTAAATTTTAAAATTTAACATTTTTTTATAATTAACTAATTATTTGGTTTGCTTTTCCTATTCTTCAAAAGGAATGTCTGTTGTTTTTTTCTTTCTGTTAATTATTTCAATAAGGCTTATAAAAAAACTTTCATTGTTTCAATCACATCAGTGTAGATCCCTTATCTTGGCAGCCATCTTTGATGGCAACTTAATGGGATTTTCAGATGAATTGTATAGAAGTGTATTTTTTTCCCATGTAATTTCTTCATTTGTGGTCCGAAAATTAGAAGTTTTACACCATTGGAAATCTCTTGAAATTCATATTTTTAGAATACAATATTTTTAAAATTGATAAATGCACAAAGAATTAATACACAGACTTAAATAAAATTATTGGCTCATCCTTAAACAAAATTAACAGTGTACCTGTTTTGGTTGTATATTTTTTACCTCTTAAACTATCAAAATATAGTTTTGGTATTTAAAATACTGCATAAAAGCTTTTAAATTTGGTATTTAGTTAGATAGACTGAACAATAAAAAGACAGTGGTGAGTTTAATACAGCACATATTTCCAGATTTTGTACTGTATTAGCTTCTGCCATCAAAGATGGCTGCCTTGAACTGTCTTATCAGTGCCTATGACGTCACATGGAAACAATCTATATGATAATAATAAAAATGGAACAAAAAACACAATTATAATAATTCAAAAATATTTATTTTATAGACATCTTTAAATACACATCTCTAATGCATGATAATTGGACATAAATCAACAAAACAATGAGGCCTCTAGGCCACATACAATAATAAGGGTTTCTGACCCAATCAAATTACTCAAAAATGTTACAAAAATCTTTTAATCATATCAATCCATGGTCATATCTTTCCATTTATCCTTACAATTTTCAATAATTAGAGTGGTTGTCTAAACTCTGGTTCAAACTTTCTGGGTAGACTTTCAAAAGAATTAATTGCACATACTATATCATGTACAAATGTAACTTTCTTTTTTTGAACTATCAGTATATAAAGAATTTGAAACAAAATAATAATAATAAAAAAAATACTGCAAAAGAGTAGAAAATAAAACAAAATGGCAAGTTATTTCCATTTGTCTCAGTCTCATTTGATTTTTACACAATTCTTGGTAGACTTTCAGAGTGTGTAAAGTCCCAATAAAGACCATCAGTGGGATGAGGGAAGATTATGAATGTGCAGTTCTCGTAACAAACATGGCCTCAAGGAAACATTGGTAAACCTCAGTACAAAGCTGCTATGTAATATTTCAACATTTACCTGTACAGGTAGATCCATTTTATTTAAACCTAGAAAAAGATAAATCTAAAGTTAGAACAAACTTTCTTCAAAGAGTTTTTGCAGTATTTTCAAAATCGTAAATGTAAGATTCCTTATCGAAATTACAAGCAAAAGAAAAACAACAACACAAAAAACAAACAATGAATTTCAGTTGTAAATAGAAATAAAAAACAAAAAACAAGATTGAAACAACCAACTTATCTTCAATTTCTGATATTTTTTACTTCCTCAACAATGTGAAAAGCATAAAACATAAAATTATGTTTGTGTTTTCATTTGTAATCTTACATTTTAGTTAATAATCCTTGACGCTGTGTAAAAGTTAATATCAAAATTGGAATACATAAGTTTATATAAAGTCTGGCAAAAGCTAAATGTCTTGGTGCAAGTTAGAGTAAAGGTTTATGCTACAATTTTACAGGCTGACTATAATGGCATAAAGTCATATGTTTGAAAATGGTGTCTTTTGAAGACAAATCAAGTGAATAAATATGTTATGATGTAGAATCTGTTTTTGAAATCACAATACTGAAGTTATGAACAATGTACAATGCATACGTACAAGGCAATAAGCTTGCATATTTCAAGACATGAATACTACAAAGTGCAATGAATTGTTTATCTAGTCAGGCTGGAAGGATTGTAATTAACTCGTGTACATAACTTTTACAGAACAGTTTCATTTAATATAAATATTCACAATTTAAAGAAACAAAGGTTTATCTTTTTCTATATTAAGCAGCATTCTTTCATTGGTTTGGAGATGACGAAATGACTATACACTACTTTTAACTGTTCACACAAAACTGTCTGAACCAAAAATACATGAGATCAATCAAAACTGCATCAAGTACATGTATACTGAACTTTATGGCTACAATGTGAATTACAGTAAGAAAATATAAGAGGATAAAGAGAAAAAAAAGTATACATTAAGTTCGACCAACTTTTAAGATTTTAACTGAGACTGTATTTCTGAGAAACCTGACCATAATGATATTTCAGACAGAACACTGAGCCAATCCTCCAATAAAACATTGCCATGGTTACGTATGTCCTTAAGAAGTTCTTGCAATTTAAGAAACTGGCTTAAGACTTGACAGCAAGTAGTGCAGAGCCTGATCAGGGGGTACCGCATATTGTTGTTTTATGTATACACAAACGAATTTAAATGTCTCTTTTTATGTTTAATGTCAAACTTTAGGTAAAAACAACATAACTTTTCCCTTAAAATAGCACAATACAGTTGTCTATGGCCGATACTTTTGGCGGTATTCTCTGCGGTCGGATTAGTCTAAGGGTCAATTTTGGTCTGGGAAAAAAGGGGAAAACTTAAATTCGCATGGATAAGACGCATCCCCCACTTTTTTTATCATAATTTGGGGCAAAAAACTGCGTCTTATCTATAAAACTTTACGGTATATTTCTACACTTTTATGTAGATTATTTCAATATTTCAGCAGGTTATGTTAAGTTTGTATTTGAAATAGCAACACAGTTCTTGTTATTACAGTGACGTCCAGTTAATTATTGGGGAGGAAGACCCAGTGAAATGGTTGGACAGAACCACTGGCACAGTGCAGTTTAGCAAATTAGACAATAAATCAATTAAAACAACATAAATGACCAGGCTAACATCTTGTTTCATATCTGTCAACAAAATGTAGAAACTAAAATGTATATATGTCTCTCACATAAACAACAAATAATAAATATGGTTTATCTAGTAGTATACAAGATCATCTATATTTACAATACAGAATAAACATGTTCAAATAATGTAACAGTATACGTGGCTACATCATACAACAAACAGGTTTTCATTTACTTAAACATGTTCTTTCTTTTATGTTTTTTAGTGAATTTTATTTTAAATAAAAATTAACCAAAAACTGGAAATTTGGAAGAAATTACTATTCACTTACACACATCTTAAAGGATTAAAGTTTCACAAAGTCCAGACTTAAGAAAGCTAACAGCTAAGGCCTAAAATAAAATTGTTTTTGTTTCCCCTCCCACGACCGACCCGAGAAAAACGTCCCGACCCAAATAATTTTATCGACAAATTCAATTTAATATTTTTTTTTTACTTCAAAAACTGATCGTACTTCAAATGTTCCGGTACAGAAATTGGAAATGCATTGAGTACGAAACTCCGGTACAGAAATTCGAAATGCATTGAGTACAAAACTGATCATCATGATCGCCGAGGCGCTTTGTTTTTTATGATGGTAGTGTTAAATAAGGAGGCATTTCTTTTCAATCATTAAAATATGAAACATTTTCTTGTTTTGTCGTTAAAGGTAAATTTCTCAAGGCAAATAAAAATAATTACAAGAAGTTGAAAAAAATAAATATTTTACCTACCTACCTACCCATACCTAATATACCTGGGTCGTGGGAGGGGAAACCAAAAATATTTTAAGTCCGGCCTAAGTCCATATTCAGCAACTAAGACATTCTTACCTTAGTGATCTAAATTGTGTTGTTCTCTTTTGTTTCAAAGTTCTTTTTTGTCTTCTACTATATGGTAACACTATGGTAGATTTTTTCTGAGGCCAAATAGCAAAATTTTCACTTTCAAAGTGGGTGATTTTGTTATTTTCACATAAATAAAAAAGGAAATTATCTGTTTCCAAAGTGGGAAGATTTTTGAAAATGTGTACAACACCCCTCATTTTCAAATCATTTTGAACCTTAAAAGTGAAAGTCTCCCTCCAAAGGCTGTAGAGTTCACATGTATAAATACTTGATGTTTAAAGTGCTGCTTGATAAGCCAGTGGACTGAGAACAGAGTAATCAGAAATCTTTAATAAATCATTGAAAGATTGTCTAATCTGGTAGAATAAGCTAACTTGGTGAACAAATGGTCCAGTGTTTTTTTTGGTAAAACTTTAAATAAAACAAAAGAAATAATTTATTATTAATCTTATTTCTAAAAAAAAGCAGAGAACCTAGCAATACTTAGCTGACATTTATTCTGAAGGAAGGATTGAAGTAAACAGAAAATCAAATGAAATGTTTTTTTACTTATCATATATGTCTAAGTCGAAATTAAATATTGATACCTAGCCGTGGATGATAAGTACAATCCGAAGACAATAAAGATGAAAAGGGTCGAACACAACAACTTGTTGTACCTTACACATTTACTTTATCTTTCTGGATCTCCTTCCACTGTACACAATCATTATTTATATTCTGAAATATTATTGTTTTAACTTATCAGTGATCTACTTCTTTGAAAAATGGTCAGAAAGCAAATATAATGTGTGTAAAAATGAAACAAAAATTGGCAGAAAGCAAAAATGTGTGAAAAAAATGAAACAAAAATGGCCTGAGAGCAAAAATAATCTGCTTTTTTGTTGTTTTTAAATAAAATCTCTTGCCTAATAACAATAATTTTGTTTGCCTTATATAATAAACATGTTTATATTATATAAAATTATAAGATCCAAGATGTAGGCATCAATCATTGATCAATACAAAAAAAATGAAAATTGATTTTATGAGTAAACATTCACATACTATGATACTCTGGGTTTTTAATACCATATTTACAGAAAACATGACGAAGATAATAGCACATTATAGTTTGGTACGAACTGTACATAATGGCACGCTGGTGCTTGTATGGCAGCACGGACCATCCCTGACCCCGCCCCCTTCCACCCAGACGGAGGGTGTACACTTTACTTGGTCTCGTATATCCCATAATTCTCAACCAAACTATACAGAGTAGATAACTCAGTGACTTTGTCACCATGTGACACTTCTGATGAGGGCCATCGGTATAAGGTTTGGAGGAGAGATAAAGGGGTTTAGCTTAAATTAACTAGCAACACTTGGCTAAATCTGAACTTTTATATCCACTTGTTTATTGTCACTAATGAATATTAGGTAGTGCTTGATTTCTTTTGTATTAAAAACCCCCAGACCTGCACAGGTTTACTCATTTGAACTTATTAACTTCATTTATCACCAATTAGAAACTGTGTTGTATTTTTTCCATAAATATTGTATCTGGGTTTTTTTAAAGAATCATTGGTGATTACCTGGAAAATGCCAATTTTCAACTAGACTTCTTTGTTGTCATAAAAAATTAGAAATTGGAACAAATAAATAAAAAAAAAATTCTTTAACACAAATTGGCTATATTTTTTCAATATAACAAATGTCATAATTTGTAAATTGTTAAAACAAGTATAAGTTATACTAAATAATTACAAAAAAAACACAATAATAAATGTATCTTTAAAACAAATATCAAATATACTTTAACTTACTATGTAAAGAATAAACTATTTCCAAAAGATTAAACAAAGACGCAGATTGTCACCTTTATCTTTGTATCTTAAGAAAAAATACAAAAAATACAGAAAAAAAGCGACAATGCTCAACTTTACAAATATATCTGTTTAAATTGTATTTGTAAATGAAAAACAAAATACTAAATTCACTCCTTACAGTGATCAATTTGAGCATCTTTACAAACACAGTTTATCTTGTTATATCAGGTCAGACAACGAAGAAAAAACAACATCAAACATTACGTGCTATTTTGCAAATAAAACATATTTTTGTCAAACATAAAGCAGTTTCAAGAAAAAAAAATGTTTTACAAAAAATTGATCAAAATTTTATTATCAAATTTGAAACAATTTGAAAACATTTAAACTTCTTCCTTGAGAATTTCTTATAAATCTTTGATTAAAATCCTTTTTGTAAACTGCACTAGTGTACGCCAATTTGTAATTTCAATGACGAAATACTTTATAGCATTATGTATACTCGAAGTTTTGATAGTTTTGATAAGATTTGAAAATCATAAATCAATAAAATGGTACTTGAAACTTAAAAAAAGACATCTCAGGTATTCATCTCAAGTATTTTTTTACAACTTAATACTTCATGCCCCTACTGTATCATATGATACTATATGATACTATCAACAAAAAACAATGTCTTTCGTGAAACTGGATTAAATAAAACATCATTAACATTTTGGTGACTCTGTGTGTGAGAATAAATAACAACTAAGGTCTGTCAACCTACAAAGCTCCAGACAAAGGGATTGGGATTAGCCGGCATTTTTGCCGATACTGTGCAGCGACATTTCTATCATTATAGCACAGGGGCACTTATGAGGAGCCCAGGGACTGAACCCGGCCGGTCCATTATACTGACACCGACGAGTCAGGCGTAATGCTGTCCCCTTAGCCGCGAGCGTTAGGTGTGAAGCCACTACTACCAACTTTAACGTCTTTGGTTTTACCCGGCCGGGGTTTGAACCCACGACCTCCTGATCGGCAAGCGGACGCTCTACCAGACAAAGGGGATTAGCTTTGTAAATATGCTTAATCTTTTCTTTTTGCTTAAAACCCTATAACAGTGATACTCATATACTTCATGTCAAAATTTTTTTGTTTTTGAAAATACATTGCAGCGACCAGTTATGATCATTATAGCAACGTCCAACTTTTTGGTGGAGGAAGACCCCAGCCACATGTCTGGATAGAACCAACGGCGCACAAAAAGTCAGCTGGTTTATTTCAATAACTATGATCAATGTAAAAATGTGGCCCAGAATCAGCAAACAACAAAAAAACCTATTAGCTGCAACATTTGATAATAACCTAAGGGTCTTAGTTTTTGCCTATAACTCTGCATGCAAACATAACAAGTCACATTTCTAAAGACTTGGCAGCAAACAGTTAAAAGTTCCAGATCAGATCGTTACAAGCAAGGAGCTAACTGGTCTGGATCTACACTTGTTGTCAAGGCTTGATCTGCTCACAATTAACAGCATAAGAGTTATCTCCCCTATCTGAAGCTTTGCAGTTGTTTAAAGAGGACTCGATAATAACAGAGTTAACTCCCCTATCCGAAGCTTTGCAGTTGTTTAAAGAGGACTCGATAATAGCAGAGTTAACTCCCCTATCCGAAGCTTTGCATTTGTTTAAAGAGGACTCAATAATAACAGAGTTAACTCCCCTATCCGAAGCTTTGCAGTAGACTCTATAATAAAGATGCTTGTGCCACCAGTGACCGCAATGTCTTGGCTGCACGAGACACCTCTAGGACCCTGTCAACCATCTCTTGTACTGCTGGAACTGATGGATACTGCAGGGCCGCTGTTTTCGTTGCTGTCACCGTCAACTTAAGACAGTCACAAAGATAATTTGCACTTTGAATAATCTTTGTCCGCACTTCATTGTGCTTTAAATTTTTGTGCAAGCTATCACCGATATACACAAGTTTATGTGCAGACACAACAACAAATTTACTATGAGAAATGAACACTTTTGGCGCCTGGTTATTCTCAATGCAGGAAAAGAAAGCTTGTATTGAGTTTGTTAGCAAGGTTGTGTGTGTATCCAGCTGCTCCGTATAGAATAACAACACTTGTTTGTCCTCTGGATCAAGAGGTTTAAGTCCTTGTGGCTCAGAATCATGTACAGGAATCTCAGGAATTTGTTCACATTCCTTATTCACTGGAGTTTTTTCCTCTTCCTGATCATTATCACTTTGATTATTCTCCCCTTCAACACACTTTTCTCTAGACTTTTCTCGTTTTAATGTTCCATTATCACCTTCCCGCTTCAATGTGTCGGAATCTACGTCCCGCTTTAGTGTTCCCGTATCTTTGCTTCCATTTTCACGTTTAAGAGTGCCCGTGTCACTGTCTCCTTCATCACATGATTTCACACGCTTCAGTGTACCACAATCCTCTGAATAGATATTCACGCCCTCTATATCACCATCTAAAGTTTTTTCCAACTCCTGCTCATATGAATCTGTTTTATCATCCTGCACTTGTGGTGGTTTATCTTCCTTTTTCAAACCTGACACACCTTCAGGGTTAAGCACATCTTTCAACACTTGCTCTGCCAGCTCCAGTTCTTTCTTTTGCTCTTCTTCAAGCTCAACATAGTCATAATCCTGCCTAAGATCCTCGGCATTATACACAGACTTTTCATCTGCCAAGCTATCATTTGACATTCGCTTTACTTTGAACTCCCCTGACCAGTGCTTGTAGTCCCCAGAATTCCTCTTGTTGCTAAAATCTCCCGAGTTCCTCTTGCTATCTGGTCCACTGAATCCAAATCCTTTTTTCTCCGTCGGAGTAGGTGGCAGGGGTCGTTCAGCTGCTGGGGGAGCAGGTAAGGGTCGAGCTTGTACTGGAGAGACGTAGTTCAATGTTTTTGCAGGAAGTGCTGGCTTACGGCTGATTGGGGGTTTACCAGCAGTGGGTGTGGAATGTTCAGTACTTGATGGCCGCACTGTTGACCTGAAATCTTTCGCTCGTTTGAACAGCAGGGAAGAATTTCCCTGAATAAAGGCCGCAAGCTTCCTTACATCGCCTGACAGGTCTTTAGTGTGAGATGCAATAATGCCAAGGTCATCTTTCTTTGGCGATTCACCAGAGCACAATTTGTTGAGCTGCCACTTGGAATCGTCAAGATGCTTCAGACATACCCTGATCTGCTGTAAGGACTGCTGCAGGGGGATCAGGTATTTACTCAGCTTGTTGATCAACTTCCTGTCTGATAGTTTAGCTGAGTTTGCTAGAGTGCCTTGGCCGAACTCTACAAACTCTCCCAGAGTTTTCTCCACATTAACACAGCTTTGTTTGATATCATAGAGTTTCTGCTCCATATTCTCTCTCTTTCTCCATGTACTGTTGACATAAGTCAAAAATTTTGTTGCTTCCTTCTGAACATCCTGTTGCAGTTTTATCACAAGGTCATTTGCCGCATCTAGATCAAGCGGGAGCTCGTCGTAAATTGGGATGTCGGAAGTGTGGGAATCAGAACTGCACGTTGATAATCTCTGACTTCCCGTCTCATTACCGCCATCAGATGAGTCTGATTTTGATGATATTACTGAATCTCTCGTGACCTGAGGAGGGATATCGTACACTCCCCTTCTTTCTTGTTTATTGTTTGTTGACAGAGCAGAAAACTCCTTTGTCATATTCTTAACTGGAGCATTGTTTTTTGGTGAATCATAGAGTTCATCAACTGCATGTTCTTGTTTGAGATGGTGCGGTTGTATATCGAGAACATGTCGTGTAGTTGCCGCATCCGGTTCATCGTAATTGTTTTCATCATCGGAACATTCACGCTTTAATTTATACGGACCCTTCTGTGAAAAGAGATCATCTTTTGAGACTTTTCCAAGGCTCTTTGGTGAGTCATAATCCTCTATAAGAGATCCAAGAGAGTTTGATTTGTGTCGCTTTGGTGTTGAGGATGGATGCCCAGAAACTGGGACAGGGTGTTGTCGAGGAACATCATAGTCTTCCTCTGGAAGTGGGATATCCATGTGTTGTTGTGTCATCTGCCCCAAAGAAGATGGGCGAGAAGATTTCGGAACATCGTAATCATCCAGAAATGAGCCTGGGGAGGAGGGTTCAGACCTAGGAATTCTAATGTCCTTCATTAGATTAGCTCTTTCACAATTAATTGCAGCCAGTCGGGGTACATCGTAATCTTCAACTGGGGACGATGGAGATTTCATCTTTGGCGGAGAGTCATACATATCTAGACCAGAATCTTTGGAGGATCGGACTGGGTACATAGCAGCCCTAGCTTCCCTTTCTTTCTGCGTAGGTGGAACATCGTACATATCAAGTGGCGAGATATCCATGCTAGATCGGGCAGAGTCACACATACTCGGTGGGTTGGACTTATTGTAAGACATTCCACTTGACATACTCATTGTTTCGTCGGAGAATTTTGATACCAGACTGCTCCGTATTGAACCAGATGGTATATCATAAGGGTCGAGGTGCAGCTGTGAAGGTGGGGTATCGTACATGCTGCTGTCTGGGGAACGCAGACTACGGCTCTGTGGAGGTGTGTCATACAGGGAGTGGTTGTAGGAGTGGCCAGACACATCTAGCTCCTCCCTAGATGAATGAGCACTCCCATGGGAAGGGTACATGGCGGTCTGAGGATATCTGGTTGGTGGTACATCATAGTCAGGCTGGTTTCCTAACATGTCGCCTTGACGCTGGGGGATGATCACCTGAAACAGACAAAAAGAGTTGCATATAATTGGTTGTTTCTATGGGGATCATTACCATATAGACAAACATAAACAAGCGTGAGCGTTCGTGGTCTAATGGTTAAGACGTTGGACTCCGGATCGGAGGGTCCCGGGTTCGAACCCCGAAACTGACCAGGTGATGTTAGTCCTTGAGCAAGACTATTAACTGCACATGGCTCCAGGTATTCAGTAATTGAGTACTGGTTCTGCCCAGGAAGGGGACAGTCGAGAGGGATTAATATAAGTTAAAAGAACTTGTTTCACAGTCGACTATAAATAAATAGGTTTAAACTAAACTAAACAAGTTGGTTTCAATCCACTTTTTAAATTCTTATCAAACACTTGATTATGTCAAAAGTTGGCAATAATTCTATGTAGCATATGTACACATTGTTACGAAAAAAAGATAAATAACTAGAAGAACAATGGACAGGATGTGCAAGTGAACTAAGTATGATTTTGAGTACTGCTATCACTAATACAGCAAGGACAGTGTCCAGAACAGAGTACATTATATCAACGGCATTCCCAAATTTGTTTGCGACAACCTTTTAATTTTTCTTGTTTTTAAATGATAATATTTATGTTTTTATCGAAGTTAGGACCTATTTAACCAAAGTCTAGCTTTATGTGTTGTACCTTAGGATAGAGTGAGTCTGAGACATGGAAGTCTGACAACATTGCTAGGATGTCATCAAGAACTTGGTGTATCTCCTCACCACGGGACATTTTGTCACACCAGGTCAGAGTACCCACGGCAGGTTAACACCAGTGAGCCACAGCACAAGGCATAAGTCCAGATACACATTTGTAAATATATCTACAGTTCTTTAGTAAATAATCCATTGACTTTAAATCCTCATAGTGTAATTCAACAAAACTTTCCATCAATAATTCAAAGAAAACTCTGATTTTTCATCTTTATCACATTTAAAGGTATCGTCCACATATTAATCACACCCCGGTCTCATCTTTAAACACATCCACACTATTCATTTATGTTACAACGGCAATATTTCCAATCATTAAATCTATATACATCTAATACTTCATCACTTTACTATGCCAGCTTACACAACATAAATATTGAAAGCTGACACACAAGTCACAACTTTTCACTACCAATCATAAACTATGCCATCACAGAACAGTAAATCTCATATTTAACGATGCAACTATAGAAATGAGGAGTAAATTGCATGACCAACAAACAACCTTTGCCAGTATGTGGTTTCTACACTAACAACCACAAATCGTATCCTTTGGACTTTCATATATTTTTTTTACTCTTTCTACCATATCCTTTCACTGGTAACAAAACATCAATCCAAAGAGACCAGTGTAATATTACCGTCTCTGTTTACAAGAAGTTACAGCATCAAAAAGAATCCGCTCCAATTACATAATAAACTCTTAAAGCAGCTCTACCACAGCGCCCCCTGGACTCTAAAGTGGAGTGTTCCTATTCTCTCTTGTTTCATAGCTAGCTATTACCATCATACACTTAGAAAACTCGAATCAATTAATAAACAGGCTAATTGATTGGTACTTAAGAAAATCTAATCCGCAGATCTTAATAAAGATCAGTACTTTTACAATTTTTTACAAGTTTGATGTTTGTTTCTTTCTCAAAAAAGCACAAAACTAGTCAGAATGTGTCTTCATGTCGTCTAGTTTTGCTATTGACTGGATGTTCACCAATATGTACAAGCATCAGTAAACTAATGCACTCATATTCCTTGTCAGAAAAAATAGTCCTATTCAAATATAAAGTTAAATATAATCTATTTGTTACATAGTGAACAATTTCCAAATAAGAACACTTCCTAAATTTCTCCTTAAAAAGTCCTAAATCCATAATTTTTAATTCAACTTAAGTATGCCAACACTATCCATACAACATTTTTCCATACACATTTTATTTACCAAAATCCAACACTATCCATACAACATTTTTCCATACACATTTTATTTACTAAAATGAAAAATTAACAATTCCTAACACCACACTTCCAAACACTACTTTCATCACAATGCCAATACCAAACTTGATTCCAGTTGGCCATTTATTTGTTGGCTTTATGTTTCTCCAAGGCAACTACTGCCTCCCTATTGTTACAGCACATTACATCACCACTGTATTACCCTTATTGTTCTCGCCAAAAAGTCATATTTCATAAACAGTCACGCACACACACACATGTCGGTGGCAGACTCAATAATTCCCTAACCCCTCCATCACAATCATTGCCTCTTGATGCAGGCAGTGGAAGAAATGAGTCGTCCAGAGCTAAATGAATCTCCACTGACAAGTGAGCTGCCTGGAAATGTGACTCAGAATGACATCACTACCTACCCGCAAGGAACTGTGGGTATTATAGAAAGGGACTGTGGGTATTATAGAAAGGGACTGTGGGTATTGTAAGTGGTCAAACTACCCATCCGCCAACAACTAATCTCTCAAAGAACATATCAATGATATAAGCAATCAAATATTTCTGCATCAAAAGAACAAGATGTGAATTTTTTTGCAGTTAGATTTGCATTTGTCTATGTATCCAATTACAATCAATTAACCCAACAATCAATAAAAACATGTCAATTGGAAAGTCAATACCATTCATTATAACCATCATAGGAGGATGGTTCAAATACACATATCAATGTAGAACAAAGGATTTAACCTAATATATAATCCCACTTATCTTCAGAGATAGATGGCCAATTTAAAGGTTACATACATATCTAGGACTGCCATAGCAATCATAGCATCGTATTAGCACAGCTCAGGGCTGCTTCAATTGGGCTGGTCACTCTATTGTACATGCAGGGGGCGTGGATGGCATATAACAAATGTTTACTCATCTCTTTCCAATATTCAATTTATTGAATTTTCCTCTTTTTTTTCAAAATTATCTCTCTCTAGACCCACAGGCTCCTGGGACACCAGGCTCCTGGGATCAGAACAGGCAAGGAATGCTAATTACATTAACTTGATTTACCCAGCTTTTGTTAATCAATTGTGTCAATTAACGAGATTTTCCAACCAATTAATTCTTGTCCAATGCTTGTTTACCAACAAGCCATATACAAGGAGTACACACGGTTAATCTTTGTTTGCTTTAAGTTCTCTTGAAATATTTTACTGAACTTAGAAAAACCTGTAATATTATAAACAAGTAAAAAAATAGACCACAAAAATAGAGTAGTTTTGAAAGTCTCGACTGATAAAAAAATAAAACTAGTTTTATTTCTTTTTTCCTTCAAGTGCTATGTCTTTAATATCACATAGTCCAGAACTCTCTTTAATATTTGCAAACAAACCACACACAAAGGAGCAAAGAAATATATCTGACGACTCTTAATAAAACAGTGCAGTGTTTGAGCAGACTACAGCTTCACCAACAAGCTGCCTGTGAATAAGGATCTACACTGTCTGCCTTAGACCTGTCAATGTGTGCCAGGTTAGTAGCTACCAAAGGTCCATCCCCTTTATCATGTACAGGTGGTCCGGAAGGACCAGGGACTGGTTAAGCAGTCTAATACAGATAGGCAATTAAGCCATTAAATGGAGAAAGGTATGAAATGAGACAGCACAATTCAATACAAAGTCCAGCCTTTGACAACAGTGGTACTTCATCAACATAGTTATACTGAAATGTAGCTAATATATGTGTACATCAATCTTAATTCTGCAGTAAAAAGAATTCAATCAGCAATAGAAAAATAAGTGTCAGACTTGTAAAACAAAATGGGCATCCTACAGTCTAGATGAGGGATTTAGAAGAGATGATTCATTTTTATTAGGCAAACAAGACGGAAAAATCAAATAAAAGATCTATCTGCAACGGAAAAAGGAACACAAAACCTTTTTCAAACTTTACACCCTTGAATCTCAGGAAGGCTGACAATGTGAACAAGCCACAATGACTCAACACCACCAGTTGTGCGCCATGGTATAATGTCCCTAACCCAATGTTCCTTGTCCCAATTTGTCACTTGGCTGATTGCTATAATTTTGCAAACAATGACAATCACTTTCGTCTCCACGTCTCATCTTTACTTGCTAATCAAATCACAGCAGTCTTGTGGTCAGACATGTCACTATCATCTGTTTTGTTTGAACTTCTTTAAATATACAAAAACTTAAGTTAATCAAGAGAAGATAACTCTTAAGCTATCTTGGGTTATAAAATTTTGAAATTGCTTTTATCTTTAAAATAATCCATAATTTTGAAATTATTATTTTTTAATTACTTATAGAATAAGATTAAAAAAGATTTAATCTTTAACTTAATGTCTGATGTTATTTAACTTTGTACAAAATTAAATTAAATTATACCAGAGAAAAGCATATGGTTGATCAAATTTCCACTTATATTCAAATCTGACCAGTTAGAAGCTTGACAATGACCATCTCAAACTTGGCAGGATGTTTTCTAACCTCAAAACCTCATGCAGACATGTCAAGTGTAAGAAATGAGATGGGGGTGGGAGATGGGCGTGGGGTGTTGTGGGGGATAAATGTTTTAACATTTGTTCTGCCCAACATTTGTACACACCCCTGACTTGTGACAATGCCCACTTAGATCTAACACCCATGGTCAGTCTTCAATACAGTTGACCATATGGCTGATCTCTCTACTTACCCACAGGGACCAAGACGTGTTTTTTTGAAGTGCAATCAATCAATTTTCCTACTAGCTTGCAATTTGTAATGGTGAGGATGGCCTTGCTCATGCAAAAAGTGCATTATGATGTCTACAGTCTTGATGGGAAATGTTGACCAAAACTGACAAACAACCCTTCTGGGGCAGAACTCAAATAGGGCAGGTAAGCATGCTGCCATAACTAAGATAGCAGGAATGAAACAAAATATCTGATACTTCTCCAAGTGACATTACCGTGACACAATACCATCATGCCATCGACTACTGAGGAGCTACTGCCCCACAGGAATCCATCCCACAACCTCAGGCAACATAGACTATAGAAGCTACTGCCCCACAGGAATCCATCCCACAACCTCTGACAACATGGACTATAGGAGCTACTGCCCCACAGGAATCCATCCCACAACCTCAGGCAACATAGACTAAAGGAGCTACTGCCCCACAGAAATCTATTCCACAACCTCTGACAACATGGACTATAGGAGCTACTGCCCCACAGGAATCCATCCCACAACCTCTGGCAACATGGACTATAAGAGCTACTGCCCCACAGGAATCCATCCAACAACCTAAGGCAACATAGACTATAGGAGCTACTGCCCCACAGGAATCCATCCCACAACCTCTGACAACATGGACTATAGGAGCTACTGCCCCACAGGAATCCATCCCACAACCTCTGGCAACATGGACTATAAGAGCTACTGCCCCACAGGAATCCATCCCACAACCTCTGGCAACATGGACTATAAGAGCTACTGCCCCACAGGAATCCATCCAACAACCTAAGGCAACATGGACTATAGGAGCTACTGCCCTACAGGAATCAGTTTGATAAACTGTATATAGCCCTTAAAAACTGCAATATAATCATTAAAAACAGTGTATAATATGTGTATTTAAACCGTCATCTAAGGCTATTAATTGTTGTTGAACTGTTTGGACCATGATCATTAACATTTAGTGCAGAAATCACAATTATCCGCTGACAATTTTCCTAACGATGGCTCAGTGAGTTTTATTGCATTTTTTATGAGTAAAATAATAATGCAGCTGGGCTTTCTGCGTCATTTTGACAATCTACCATGATGTGTCGATGGTGTAAATCTACTCACCATCTGGAACGTTTACCATGAAATCTAGTGCGATTTAAATTACAGCGAGCCCACGATATCTACAAATACCATCACATAATCGGTCTAAAATGAGTTGGCAATAAATCTGCCATAATCGGGCAATAAAACATCCCAACAGATAATTTCTGCCATCCCTTCATTTTAGAATAATTTTAGACAGAAATATGGCTAGAAAAAAGCTTAACAAATGTCTCGGGTATAATGTGAATGAAGATGTAGACCAGACACTAGAATGATAATTGGTTTTGAGTGCACTTCTTGTCCAATAAGTGAGATTGTTCAAGGAATTGCAAAAAAAAAAACTTATCATGGTTTTATATTCATCTTTGGGTTTTCTTTTTTTTTTTTACAATTTCGCCTTTTTTTTTTTTTTTTTTGTGTGTTATAATTATTGATTGGGAAGGCCCCAAACTTATGTCTGGGTAGAACCACCGGTGCACAGCAGGTTAAAACTTCCCCACATTAAAGTGCATGCCCATCCAGGACTCGAACCCATGAGGTGAGGGCTGAGGCGTTACAAATTTGGCCTTTTTTTTGGTCATATAAATATTGATTGGGAAGGCCCCAAACTTATCTCTGGGTAGAACCACTGGTGCACAGCAGGTTAAACTGGTGCACAGCAGGTTAAAACTTCCCTACATTAAAGTGCTTGCCCATCCAGGATTCGAACCCATGAGGTGTGGGGCTGAGGAGTTACAAATTTGGCCTTTATTTATATTCTGTTCAGATATGCAATACTTACATGTATATATATATTGTATATACATTGTACTGATAAACTGTAATAGTGAATTATGTAATCCTATTTAATAACTACTATAAAAATATGCCTTCCTGGAATTAAAAAAGAACAAGATTTCCAGAATCTTACATTTTCATCTGAATAATTTTCTCATTAAAATGTTTTTCAAACAGTTAAAGCATGAACACAAATACACGGAAACAAATCCCAAACTATCTCGACTGAGGTTCCTCAACAAAGGAGTGCCCATCTCCAAACAAACTACCATCTGGTGAACCACACAACTCATAAATTTATAAGCTGCCTTACAATATAAAAAGTATCAAAATAGAAAACCGCACAAGAGCAAAGCAATGACATGTATAAATGCTGCATAAAGGATGTATAGTATTTGCAACCAAATGGGTGATTCATAAATAGAACAAACCACAGAACATATGGCAGAAATAAACTTATTTTTCAGGTTAAATATTCTGATAAAAAATCTGTCACTCCTTAATAGACTAACTTCTATTTGAGGCAGTTACAGCCAGGCGAGTTTCTGCCATTACGCACTTTACGCACGTGCGTAACCTACGTTCGAAAAATCGAAAATCTAAAAGTACCAAAAACACTAAGAAAGTCAATGGCTAACCCGGGCTAGGAATGATATGTCTTATTTCCGTAGTTTCTATGTTATAAAATCTTATTACCACACCAATCAAGTTGAAAAGGTTTAAAATGATTAAAATTATACACGTCAGGATTTTAGTCGTTCATATTTTCGTTAAGTTCCTCGCATGTCCGCATTTTACCTGTTATTCATTAGAAAAGAACCGAATGTATTCAAAATTAGTACTTCAAAGGTTATTTCCCTTGTATTTGTGCGTAACTTCAAAAATGGCCCAGATACGCGCCTGGTTACAGCTGCCATCAGCGTGGTAGTATGCAGTAAAAAATGTAACGTGAGGCCTATGTTGCAACACAAGATAACAATCATACCAGGCTTATGACGGCTGAAACAATGGTCTTACACTGAGAGCAGGCAGAAATACAATACTGGTACCAGTATACTTAATCACATTGTTATCTTAAACATGTTTAACAAAATGGTTAAGAAAAAAAAGAAAAATGAAAGTTATGATCAATTTAATAACCGTCACTAATTCCTAGTTTAACCATACTTGATAAGTTTTTCAATACTAACCATCTCTTGCATTACATAGTTTAATTATAACATTTTAATTTTCTTTTTTTCAAAATAAAAAACATTATCCCTGTGCCTCTTGATTTATAAAAACTTTTCAAACAATGATTCACTTCCGTTAATAATAATTTTTATAAAGAAATACATAGTCTGGATCAGATAAAAGCTCACCTGTGCCACATAAAATCATATGGAAGATTCTTCAGCAAGCACTTGAATGATGCTGATCTGTTGCCATTATGTTCAGGTCACAGAAGGAAGCAGCCATTATCTGTACTGTCAGGATTATTTTAGGATATCATGAAGAAATCTTGTGGTTAACACCTCTATCAGACATTCTACCCAATTCATGTTCAGTTTATCTTTTGAAAGACGATAACAGTGTTGAATCAGAATAAAGAGTTACAAAAGAAGTTCTAGATCAGACACTAGGTGTGTGTTTTTTTCTCCATAGAGCAAAGAATACATAAGGATTAAAAAGAAGACATTTTAAATATTTTATATTTTATAGTAAATTTTAAATAGCCTATGCAAACCTCAAACCCTTGAAAGACAAGAACAAAAACTATCCTTCATCTTTTTATCTATAATAATGATAATAATAACTTCCTTTTTGATAAGCCAATACAGTCCATGAGTGTAGTTTCAGAACAACCCGTCAGATTCCACGACAGAGGGAGATCTTCGATTAAGCTTGTATCTGTTACTGATACAAGATGCCTCCCAGTGGGACCTGGCAGATGTGGATCTACACTTTTTTTTACCTAAGCCTGTTTAATTTTTTATGCTTTGCTTTTATTAAGGCCAGTTTTCACCAAAAATTCTTAAGTACGAATGGTTCAAGTCATGGATTTCAATCCGCACTATCTTCATGATGTATTTAGCGACATGTCCGTATTTTTTAACTTTGCTATTTTGCGCTTAAAACCACTCTGAAACTTCATAAATAAGCTTATTTTTGTTAGTATGAAAATTGTGACTTTGGCTTAAGTCATGACTAAGGCTTAAGAATGGTTGGTAAATATGTGCTTAGTGTCTAAGAACTCTTTGTTTCTATGGTAAAGTTTAGAATCCTGGAGTCATAATGATGATTAACATATATCAAGTAAACAGAGCATAAGAAGAAAATGATGGCGATCTTAATCATGATGATGATGATTAATATAAAAAAATGAAAATGTGAAAAAATTAAATAATGAACTGAAGATGCAAAAAGAAGAAAATTGATGATAATGAGGGATTTGGGATTTGCCGGCATTTTGGGGATGACAATGACAAACTCTTCAATGATGGTAACAATAATAATGGTATTGCCGCTAAAAATAATAAAGATTTACCATCTTGAAAGACAAATATCACAGACAAATCAATCAAAACCATTCAATGTCTCTAAATATAGCCATCGTAAATCAGCCTATACCATTTGTATCTTGGTGCCATCAAAAACTACAAATATTCCAAACAGGTTGCTGTGCTCCACAGGTGATATTGTCGGTACACGAAGAGGGATGTGAACTTCTTGTCTAGATACAATCTGACAGGTCATGATAACACGTAAAGACATCCTACTCCCACCTCTTCCTCCTCTTCCTCCTGCCCCTCTCTCAAAACTGGGATCTTGGTTCTACCTCACCTTATATCAGCTGTCTGAGTCACGAACATGTGGAGATATGTGAGATATGGTATAAGGTCTCATATGATTGCTTGTTTTTTGTTCATTTTTATGAAAGTTGCGCTTATAATGTATCAATATTATGGTAACTAACTTTTTATCTGTTGTTCAAATATTGATAAAGTTTAAGCAATCAAGGTAGTTACACCTGGGAGCTGTCTGACCAGGAGAGCATAGTCCACTAGTTTCATCAAGTTTTTAGCAAATAATCAAGAAATATTTGCTTCTGATCCTTTGTTTCTTGTGTTTATCATCCCATCAACAGTATTTCAGTTATCTGGAGACAGTGTCTACTTGAAGCAGTTATAGTACTGCCTTCACTGTGTATAGCATGTTTGTTTATTGGGTTTATCATCCCACCAACAGTATTTCAGTTATCTGGAGACAGTGTCCACTTGAAGCAGATATAGTGCTGCCTTCACTGTGTATAGCATGTTTGTTTATTTGGTTTATCATCCCACCAACAGTATTTCAGTTATCTTGAGACGGTGTCCCATTGAAGCAGATATAGTACTGCCTTCACTGTGTATAGCATGTTTGTTTCTTGTGTTTATCATCCCATCAACAGTATTTCAGTTACCTGGAGACAGTGTCCACTTAAAGCAGATATAGTACTGCCTTCACTGTGTATAGCATGCCGTGAACATGTGGCATGATACCACACCCAGTCACATTATTCCGACACCGGGCCAACCAGTCTTGGAACTACCCTTATGCTTGAGCGTTAGTAATGGAGCTATACCACTACCATTTTTTACGACTTCAGTATGTTGCGACCCGGGATCGAACCCTGAGAGTCCCGTACATAGAGCCAACACTCTACCGATTTCGCACCAGGTTCGGTTGCCTCTGATCTGCATGCTAAGCCAGTTGAGAATTTAAAGTTAACCTCACATATTTGGGACTAACAATTAAACTATGGATGTTCCATTTTTAGTACAGATAGACACACCTTTCTTCACACACAATAAAAAAAAAATCTTTGATAAATGGAAATTATTTTTAACTTGACAATAATGTTATCTTCAAGGTGTAAACTGTCACTTTTTTAGTTTAAATGGAATAAAAAATAAATAAAAACAAAATAATTTAATGCAGTTCATGTTTTAGATGACGTCTGATGTCATGTTGTTTTTTACATAAAAATGAAATAATTTAAAGCATTTTTGTTTTAAATAATGAATGTAAGTTATGTCTACTCAAGTTATGAACAATTTTCCCATTTTTATAATCTGTATTCAATATAAATAACAGCTGAAAACTTCATTTATTGTGAGCATGTTTTTTGGTGTTTTTTTAAAAACTTTAACTAAAAATTCTTTTGTTGAGACAAAATAAACAATGTGTTGCTGAGACAACATAAACAATCTTTTGTTAAGACAAAATAAACAATTGAACATTCACATATGAAAAAACCTCAAAATATGAATTAGCGACAGAAATGTTACATCTAAAGAATAACCAAGGCTTTTTTTCGGCCGATTTTATAGCCGATATTTGGTCATGTTCCCAATGGCAAAACATATACTTTTTTCCCAATCAGAGAAGAAAAATTTCCAATCAAAAAAAAAAATATATATATATATATACATGGTTGTACTATAGCAGTCATTTAATAAAATTTATTGCTAGTTAGGCTAGCTAATCAGGCATCAGTTGTTTATTGATAATATTAAATATAGCTAATCAGGCATCAGTTGTTTATTGATAATATTAAATATATGTGGCAAACATAATATAAAAACAACATATAACAGTACAGCTTTTTATTCCCCAAAGGTGTAAAAAATTCCCAATTTCTGGCAAAACAACGCGAAAATTCCCAATTCCAGGGGTATGGGTCATATTCCCAAAATGGTGAAAAAAAAGCCCTGATTTCTCAACCTAATGTCACTGAAAAACAAAACACAAACAAAGGTAACATTAATAAAGAACTTACTCAGTAATGAAAACAAGTTTGCTTATGCACTCAGCCAGGTTATCTTCTTGGACTTTATTATGGAGGACTCAATGATTCAGTTGATCAATTTAACATTTTGGCATTTAATTAATCAGGTTTTATCACATGTAGCCACGTCAATCACTGTCAACCCAAAATCAACTGTCAACCTTCTCAAACGGTTTCTGCTGTGGTAAGCGTGTCAGTCATCAAAACAATGCATAAACTTTACCAAATATATCCAACCAACTGTTCACAATTTAATTTATGCATAATTTGCATAATTTGCATAACTGATAATGTTTCCATTGTGCTATAATTAACTGTTGCACATTAATCCACAGTAAACATGAGGTAAAAGACTATAAATACACCTGAATACATGTAGAATTAAATTAAGGCACAATGGACCTTTGGTTAATTTAAAGATGTAACAGAGAGCTGCATTATCGGATAAATGTTCAAACCCTAGAGCGAGGCCAAGGTCATTTGGATTGAACTTACTGCGGGTAAGTTTAATTTTAGAAGTTTTTTTTTTAAGACATAACTATTGAAAGAGTTCAGTCTAGATTGTCAATTAATTCATTAAGAAATCTAGCAATTCTTTGCCTTTATTTACTTTTTTCTAACAGATCTTAAACTGAATACTTAGGATTTTGTTTAAAACTACATGAATGTTCACATACCTAATAATTGAGACATAGCAGTGTAGATCCTGACTAGATGACAAGGTGCTAGCTGAATCTGCACTATTTGCACTAACCTGACCAAATCTCACCTGCACAAAAGTTTTATTTTCTGTATTATTACCTGACCGTGATTTTATCTGTTAGTATCTGTCTATATTTAAGGACAGGAATCTCCTTCCCATGATCAAGATTTCCTAATAAGGGCAATAACTCTTAAAGCTACACCTGTATGTCTTCTACAAGCTCTATATTGCAGGTTCTCTGTGGCAGCCAATGATTTAAAGAATTCAAACGGGAACATTATGATTGTACATATAAGATTGAATTATAATTACAATGTATCAAATTAACAGAACAGGTAGCATTTCTTTATCTTTACCTGTGACAGCTCAAGTATCCAGTTGTATGACTGCTATAGGTAAAATGGCCCAGAGACAATCAACAGCCGACCATATCACTTTAATCAAAACCTTGCATTAATCAACACAATTCCTATCACATTACAACACCTAAGGACACCCCTGTTATTCCCCTATTGATATTTCCCCGCTGTTCAATAGCCATTTTATTACGTATCAACACTTCAGTGCCAATTAATTCTAAATTAATTACCTGTCCATGCAACGTGATCCAAATCATACCAGGATCTAGTTAACAATGTGCACAATAGAACACAAACCAAAGTATAAATGCACCTTTGTATAATTTACATTTATAATTTTACCAAAATGTGAAGTGTACAACATAAATAATTGTGAGATATCTTGAAAATAAAACTATGTTTCCTATCCTCATAATCCAAGAGACAAACTATCTGTTCTTTTTTCTCAAACCCCATGCCAAAAAAAAAAATCATATATGGATATAAACATAAATACCATCTTTACCCACCCTATATACATTCTACTTCTCGCCTATTTAACTTACAGAAAATACATGGAGACAGACATCAACTCCTCACCCCATCAATGTCAGATTCATAATCACCTCTTTACTTACTTTCACGAATAATTTCCTTAATTGAAAGTTAAGACTAATAATTTACTACCTGCCTGAGGGTAGAAATATTGACGTAAGCGGTGGTTCTGCCTCGGGGAATGGTAGGTTGATCCTGCGTCAATATGACGGCAGAAGGGAAGGTGACAAATCAGCCATGAAGTGATCAATTATCACACCTTGAAGCTATAACGCAGCATACAGGTACAGATACATACTGACATATCTAGGTAAAGGCCTAAATATCTCAGCCACATGGAGGTCTCAATCTATGCCAGTGGTTCTACCCAGACATTTGTCTCAGGTTTTTCTCCCAAAATAATAGCTGGTTTTTATTTAGATGACAACAAATGTGTCACTGTGATGCATGAAATAGACATGGTAGAGAGGTTTTGTAATAAAGTGATTAATTTTTTACTGTTTTTTATCTAAAATAATGAACATATAAAAAAGACTTGTGCCAGTCCACCTCCCTCACACACACAAACAGCCATGTTTTTGTGCAATATTTACTCAATCGTAACAACTCGGCCATTTCCATAACTTTCGGAAAATAACCTCGTAAACCATAGTAGTGATACAACCATATGGTCGGTTGTAATTCGGCTACCTAAGCGCGTTTGTTTAAAAAAGCATACCATTACAATCAGTCGTATATCTAATCATATAATTATTTATAAGAAAATCATAACAATAATTCATTCATTCAATATCATCCATTAAAACACTCAAACAAACAATGAAAATCTCATGCTTACCTATTCTTCAGTGTGTATTTAGAATTTCGTATTTCATTGTTCATAGTGATCACACGAGGTCACAATCAGGGACGGACTACTTTCTCTGCATATGATTCCCGAGGTCTATTTCCGAAGAAATCGCCGAGGGGTCCCGATTGATATTTACTATTTGTATTCGACCATCTTACTACAGTATTTACTATCTAGGCTAGGACAAGTCAACACCATCATAACATACATGAACATTGGTAAACACCATATAATAACTGTATCAGGAAGGGTCCACCATAAAAGGAGTGACATAGGTCTAGTTTTATAGCACCCCCTCATCACCATTCATCTGTCGCTCCCTTCTACTAATATTAATATCTTAATCAATAAATTTATGTATATGGATGTTATGCACATTTTTGTATAATACTGATTATTGCACACACACAAAAATTTAATTTTTTCTTTGTTTTGTTAAATATTCAACACATCTCCTCCTAATTCACCTTTCCGCGAGATCTAAAAATAGATATTACCCATTGTGTATTAGCATGGAATAAGCCAATCACATCGCGTTGATTGACACGTTACCTGCGTTATGCTGATTCTCACTTACACATTGTCCAACAAACACTGATTTTGACAAGCGATCAGTTTAAATCTGTTTGAGCCTTTGGTTCAATTTAATATCAACAAGGTTGTTTGTGGTTTGCAAGGAATCGTACGTTGCTGTAATCGCTTCTCTGTTTTCATCTTAATTTAGTTTATTGGATGAGGCTTGTCCATTTCTGCATCGAAAATTAAAATCTCGCTGTAGCCAGCAACAACTTTCTTTCATAATTTTGTGTCATGAATGCATCATTGGGTGAAACTGTCTTAATCTTCATCTAAACATCTCCATCACAAGCTCTTTGCATTTGGGTGATATCAAATTAAAATATTGTTTGCGGTTCTGTAAGATAATCTGTAAGATCTGTCACTTTAAACCAGGTTGTTTGTGGGCAAGGGGGCGGAGCTTAAACTCTATTTTTAGACTCGCGGAAAGGTGAATTGAGACAGTTGTCGCTTGAAACTTGCTCGGTGAGACTAAGTAAGTGCTGTTTTCTGTGTGATAGCATGCCATGACCAGACACACATGACCTCAGGTCACACCCGGTCCTATTACCCTGATACCAGGTCTGTGTCTCTCAGGCCAACCATCTAAACAGAGCCTAAGCAAGAGGGTCCTTCCCAGAACTGTTTTCAACTTTGAAATTATGGCAGACTGATACACATCGTAATCTTTATGTATGTTAGTAATAACAAAACAAACACATCATTTATGTAGAAAAATGATCAACAATTCTTACATTTCTATTTATTTTAAGGCCTTGTTTACTCTAATCTTAGTTCGATCCCGGGCCGCGACATACCAAAGTCGTTAAAAATGGTAGTGGTATAGCTCCCTTGCTAACCCTCAAGCAAATATAAGGGTAGTTCCACGACTGGTTGGCCCGGTGTCAGGATAATGTGACTGGGTGTGGTATCATGCCAGGTGTTCACGGCATGCTATACACAGTGAAAGCAGCACTATATCTGCTTCAAGTGGACACTGTCTCCGGATAACTGAAATACTGTTGCTGGGATGATAAACCCAATAAACAATAAACAACAAACTCTAATCTTACAATCTGTATAAAATGTCTCTGTCTTGTACTTAATCCTTGTAGGCTATTTTGCTTGATTTATACCATGCGTTATAAAAACAAAACGGATCATTGATTGATAGAATGTCAACATGAAATCTCTTGATTGATTCAGTGCAAACAATAAACTCAAGTAACCACAGAATCAACAGTCTAATCTCCACCAAACTCAACCTCTGAAACCAAACTCAACTTCACAAACCCAATAACCTCTCTGATTGTAAAATGCTGTTCACTTAATTAAACCCCCTCCCCACCAATATTTAAATATTTGATTTTCGTGAGATGGAAACACAGGGGAGGTGAAATTACTGCCCTCTCCCAAGAAAGTGTGCTGACAAGTGAGTTGCCTTTGTTTACAACTAACTGATAAGGTGAGGCCATAATTAAAGTTTGTGACAAAGAATATGCTACACTAAGAAGAAACCTATTTAATAAAAAATGTGTTTAAAAACAAGTTTTTCTTTTATTACAGATTTTTAAAAAAAAGGTGTTTATATTCATTGCATGCGTAGGAAACTGAAGGAAAAAAACTGGCTATGATAAATATACGACTGTTACATTAGATTAACACTCCATTATGTATTTATGAGTATGTTCCTTTGTTTTACAAAATAATCCACATTTCTTAAAATAGCAAACAAAAACATTACCAAACCCCTTATAAACAATTACCAGCCTTCTGATGAATATAATACATGGTTAACTCTTATGTATTGTAACTCCAGCAAAATTCATCGAACAAGTTCACAAAACAAGGGCCAAAAGATCCTTACAATCAATGAACTACAATACATGACTGCAAGCCCGAGGTAAATACTTGAATTCAAATCTAAGCACAAATTGATCAAGCTTAGGCAATCAGTGCAGGTTCAGATCACTCCTACTGGGATTGTCAGTATCTCTAGAAAGATGTATTGTTACCATTACATGTTGGTTACCAGAAAAAAAACAAAGACTTTATCAACTTAGCTCATATTATTAAGTTATTAAATAATACAATATAATTAGTTAGTTTGGTTTATTACGTTAATCATCCCACCAACAGTATTTCAGTTATCTGGAAGCAGATATAGTGCTGCCTTCACAGTGTATAGCATGCCGTGAACACCTGGCATGATACCACACCCAGACACATTATCCTGACACCGGGCCAACCAGTCGTGGAACTACCCTTATATTTGCTTGAGTGTTAGCAAGGGAGCTATACCACTACCATTTTAAACGAATTTGGTATGTCGCGGCTCGGGATCGAACCCGGGGCCTCCCGTACCTGGAGCCGACCCTCTACTGATTGCGCTACCAGGTCCGGTTACAATATAATTAGATTTAAACATGAGCAAGCCAAAAAGGGAGTCCATGTCCAGAGATCTCTAGTCAATCACACAGAACTCTCTCATTTTGTACTGAACAAACAAGCATGGTTATCTTGGTCTGGCAGGAACAGATGGTGAAGTTCAGGAGCGAAGAGCAAAACAAAGACAGAACTCAGACTGGCAATGTATCCAGTTATAAATATGAACAGATCAAAGTGTTTCCAAGGAGAGCTATGAAAACTGTGACTGAGTAAATTCTCTTATCACACTCGACCATGAAGTTTTTTGGAGCATCATATTTATTATACGAATCTATAACAAATAGCATCATTATAAAAAATACAACATTTTTATAACTCCATTTTTTTAAGCACATAAACTTTGATCTTTAAAGGACCACTGAGGGATATTGTGTCAAATATAACAATATAAAGCTTTTCACATTGTGAGCTAAAATCTGTTTAAGTAACTGTTTTCTTTTGTTTTTGAAGTCCATTGCAGCAACCCGAATTATGATCATTATGGCAACGACCAGCTTTTTGGTGAATTTTGATCATTATAGCAATGTCTAATGATCATTATAGCAACGACCAGCTTTTTGGTGAATTTTGATCATTATAGCAATGTCAAGCTTTTTTGGTGAATTATGATCATTATAGCAACAACCAGCTTTTTGGTGACTAATGATCATTATAGCAACGACCAGCTTTTTTGGTGAATAATGATCATTATAGTAACGACCAGCTTTTTTGGTGAATAATGATCATTATAGCAATGTCCAGCTTTTTGGTGAATAATGATCATTATAGCAATGTCCAGCTTTTTGGTGAATAATGATCATTATAGCAATGTCCAGGTTTTTGGTGAATAATGATCATTATAGCAATGTCCAGCTTTTTGGTGAATAATGATCATTATAGCAATGACCCGCTTTTTGGTGAATAATGATCATTATAGCAATGTCCAGCTTTTTGGGGATAATGATCATGATAGCAATGTCCAGCTTTTTTATGGAGGAAGATCTCAAATGTCTGGGTAGAACCACCAGCGCACTGCAAGTCAGCTGGAAGACCTTCCCACATTAAGTCCTTCGCCCTGATCAAACTTTATAGACAGAATTTTTTTTAAAATTAAGAAAAACACATAATACATTAAAGTTTTTACTTTTTTACCTCCAAACACGACAGCACCCTTCTGATCTGGAGATACCATTTTTGTCAATACAAAGGCCCCATAAACAAAGACACATCACCTGGTCTGTTAAACTTTTATGACAATTTTTTTTTATCAATACAATTATTGTACCAGTCAGTTCTAGCCATTACAATTCAAATATTTCATTTGGTTGCCTTTATAAAATCGAGCCTAAAGCACAACTGCCCACCAAAACAACCATTAAATGCTGGGATAAGCTATAAATCCCTGATCAGATTGTCATCGATTGCAAGTCATTTGAATTGTGAGGACACATCAAATAGATTCATCCCCTTAAACTTGTTTAACTTAAATCAGACTTCAACCAAACAATTACAGGAATGCCGACCACAAATGCACTCTATTTTTATCCAACACTACGCATGATGTAATCACCCCTCTCAACTCCAATTAAAATGCAAATAATGTAATTTTTACGCAAATGAGGGACAGTTGTTTCCTTCTTGAAATTTTGTTTAAGAAAGACTATCAATAGCAATTTCAATACAAACCAAGCCCCTCTTTAGATTCATGAAAAAACCATAACCACACCTGTATAAAATACAAACACGATTAAAATACGTCAGCACTGTCATTTTCAATAATTTTTTTGGGTAATTATATTTTAGTTATCTGTATTCAATTATTTAACGTCAAAGTATTAAACCACATCCCTAACTGGAGGCTTTTGTTGTAGGTGACCAAAAAACGTCTGAAGGCCAAACAAAGGAACTTATTATATCTACATGCAAAATCTCTAAAACAAGCATTCTATCAAGCTAGGGATTTACAAACTTTTGAGAGATTTACTAATTTAAGTCTGTGATTAAAAATATTCATCCTAATTAATTGTTGTGATTATTTCAAATGTATGGGGTGTTTCAGATTTTTTTTTTTTCATCGTAGTTTGCTTTGCTTAACTGTAGCTACATTTTGCACCAATACATGCATGTACTATGAAACAAAATCCATACCTCTGAACCGGGGACGAGGAAAGATAACACCAAAATGTAAGCTAGAAGTGCATGAAGCTAGAAGTGTGTGATACAAATAGTAAGATTATATTGAAGGTATACAAGGCAGGCATGTATGTTGTGCATGGGCTGGGGTGTGAGGGGTCGGACAGCATGTCAACAATAGATAGTTTCCATGTGATGTCATCGACACTGATAAGAGAGTTTAAGGCAGCCATCTTTGTGGGCAGAAGCTTATGCAGGCCAAAATAGGGAAATATGTGCTGTATTAAACTCACCACTGTGTTGTTTTTTTTCAGTCTATTTTACTGAATTTTATATCAAATTTAACAGCTTTTATAAAGTATTTTAAATATCCAAAACTATATTTTGATAGTTTAAAAGGTTAAAGAAATACAACCGAAAATGATACACTGTTCATTTTGTTGTAAGTATGAGCCAATAGTTTTATTTATTTCTGTGTATTAATTCTGTGTGCATTTATTAATTGTAGAAAAATTGTATTCTAAAAATATGAATTTCAAGAGTTTTCCAATGGTGTACAGCTTTTAATTTTCAGACCACAAATGAAGAAGTTACAAGAAAATAAAATTTACCCTTCTATACAATTCATATGAAAATCCCTTGAAGTTACCATCAAAGATGGCTGCCAAGATAAGGGATTTTCACTGATGTGGAAACTATCTTTAACAGATGAGCTGTATCATTGCAGTATCTGCCCTGATTAATATGCGTTCACCTCTCTCTCACTGGCAAGTGTCACCTTGGAGTCAGCTGATGGTTTACACAAACTACCTACAGATCCATTGTCTTAACATTTATCTATGATAATTTCTTTTGTGTTCAAATATCCAAACATTCATGAGGCAGAGTGAGTTCAAGTCTTCTATTTTCCCCTTCCTTTATACTGCCTTCATGTACCTAGTGGTTCTTTATTTATTATGTGGACTAACAAGGCATACCATGTTTTAAGTGCTTTTTTTCATTTAAAAAATGTGTGCATTCACAATAATACAAACTAGCAAATGTTTAAATCCCTTTATTTCTTTGTTTAAGATGCATGTCCTTAAACATCCACAGAACCAGAGTCCTGTTTTAATGTCATTTTTTGAACTATGATAAAAAAAGAAGGCCAAAATGAAAAGTACAATTTAAGTTATCCAAACAGAAGGATCAAAAACATCAGTTTCTTCTCAATTTGTGAAAAGGTTTCTTATTCTGCTTGTACAATAGTAAGCTTAACACATCATGGCTCTTGTTTCGTAATTAGCCCAACTTCATTATTGTATTGTATACTTTCTACAGAGAAACCGTATTTTGCTGGGTCATGTTCCATATTTTGCTTTTATAATGATGATGATGATGATGATATTGATGATGATGGGTATAATGATGATGTTGATGAATAAATGATTGAATAAATGCATAAACAAATGAAAAAAATAACAATAATAATAATACAATAGCATATAGCGGGGTACCTATTTGTGGTATTTCAATTTCAAAAGGATTACATAATCACTTAAAATATTGCAGGAAAGAATAAAAAAATCGTTTGACAAACTTCTCAAGTTATAACTAAAATTACAACAAGTTTAAAGCCACAGACTATCCACATAACGACTGCAATACATGATACCAAAGGATTGTTGAATGTGCTGAGCCTATCCTAAAAACTTTAATGGAGACGGAAAAAAGACACTTTCTTTTAATTAAATGGATTAAAACAAAAATAAATTGAACATATTTGATTTTATAGTGAATCCATTATCCTTGGGGTTTTATTTATTTTACATAAAACTAAAGTGAAACAAACACAGTTAAGTGTTGTTGTTTTTAACTAGAAACTTTTCTAAAGTCAACATTGTGAGGTTAAAATGAATTTCTGAATAATAACAAAACATTTAAACCATAAATACTAAATAATAACTACTCTGTATTTCGCCCACATATCACAGGTATTTATAAACATGTATCCATCCCTGCAAACATAGATTACCAAAACATGCTGCATCACACCCCATAAGCGTGCGAGTCAGCCTTATCTACGCCTGCATAATATTTCGTAATTATGCAGTGACAACCGCAGCGTATGCTTGAAATAATTATACCCTCCAAAAATGTAAGGAAAAAATAGTTAATTTATGCGTCCAAACTCAAAAGAGCAGCCATATGGAACATTGCAGTAGAAAGACAGAAACATGGCCATGAAATAGCAAGACGTACACGCACTCACTCTTCATAGAGAAGTGACAAATAGGATCTTGGTTTTACAGTTGAAAAGTTTATTGAATAAAGTCAGGGTCTTGTTTGTTTATTGGGTTTATCATCCCACCAACAGTATTTCAATTATCTGGAGACGGTGTCCACTTGAAGCAGATATAGTGCTGCCTTCACTGTGTATAGCATGCCGTGAACACCTGGCATGATACCACACCCAGTCACATTATCCTGACACCTGGCCAACCAGTCATGGAACTTCCCTTATATTTGCCTGAGCTTTAGCAAGAGAGCTATACCACTACCATTTTTAACAACTTTGGTGTGTCGCGGCCCGGGATCGAACCCGGGGCCTCCCATACCTGGAGCCGACGCTCTACCGATTGCGCTACCAGGGCTGGTTAAGTCAGGGTCTGATTGAGTAACAGGACATTTAGATAAAGACTTAGTAGCAAGTAGTGTTGATCCTGTTAAGACAGTTTCCCGTGTGATCTGGGTGATCTAGATCTACACTTTTTGACGAGGCCTGATAAATGTATAGTGCTCAGCAGGCTAAAGAAACGGTCATATCAACAGTTTGGTCATTTTCGTAGCTCTATAGTATTACTGGTGAGAGAGGTCTCTGTCTAATTAAGGAAATCACCAAGCAAATTTATTTACCAAAGTACACTACATGCCAACATGGTGAAAGATACCAGGAAACCATGTGTTAAGATTACAGATTGGTTCAACATGGAATAATTAGTACATTAATTGAAACTGTCACTGCCAGTTAGGAGTCCAACTGTGGTTGAATTTGGACACGTAATTAATGACTTACGAAAGAGGGTTATTTTACTTTAACCACCATGTCAAAAGTAATTGCAATAAAGGTTTGTTTATCATTTATTTTTTACACGTCCCACCAACAAAATCTTGGACATACAGCCATTTTTCCTTGAGATCATTATATGAATAATAATTTTTAGTACATACAAATACTATTTCCATACTAGCTTTTGGTACAATAAACATGTATAACCTACATTTTTTGCATCTATCAACTTCCAAAGTGTGTTCAATGTATTTCATTAATACAAAACCTTGGATATATATGGGATACACAAACAATGTAATCTGAATTAACTTTCCCCACAGAATCATCAAATAGGTAGATGTGGATGGAATCTTGGGGATGATGTGAGAGATGAGAGATGGAAGCTGTTGCTACAGCTAATGAACTGGAGCTGTCTAAACAAACACCATCATCATGCTTACATTAGATGGTATTGTTTGCCTGACTGGGACAAGAGGGCAGAGATGGGGGGGAGAAAAGGGAGGTAACTCAACATATGATAAAGGTATAAAACTGAGACAATGAACTGCAACAATTTATGAAATATACCATACTTAAGTCTGTCTCAGGCTTCGTTTTTGTTACACAGCTATAGTAATTCCTAGTTTTCTAACATCAACATGCAACAATATGATATTCTGCTCAGCTGAACAGTGTAGATCCTGATAAAAACCTGTTTTATTGTTTCTGTTTATAGAAATACACATTGCAGCGACCAATTATGATCATTATAGCGACCTCTAGTGATTTGGTCAAGGAAGATCCCAAACAAATAACTGGGAAGATTCCCCCCCCCCCCCCGCGCCACACCACAGGTCAGTTGGCAGACCTTCACACATTGAGTCCTTCGCTCCTATCGGGAGTCGAACTCAGCAGTAAGTGGCTAAACAATGAGGAGTCATTAGTCAGCAACTTTACAACTGCACCCCCGAAAACTTGATTATGGTGATTACAAACTTGTGGTACAAAATTTAATCATCTATAAACAAGCTATTTTTATGCGCACACTATATGAAAAATAACTTAAACACCTAAATACAAAAAACAAATGAAAACATTATTATTTCAATGTCAAAAAAAAAAAAAAAAAAAAAATATCCAATTATATGACCTTGAGTAGAACTAGATGCTAGAAGTCCAGTGAGTCTTATCTTTAGGCACACTTCAGCCCCCTACCACTACTGGCTGTATGGTGTGAATGCCCTGTTATCTTGATAGCCCTGGCCTTCTGTGAAATGTGCTGGGTCATTTCAGGTTATCATAATCTCCACAAGATGTTTCCGTAATACAGAAGAAGAATACAGAAAAGAAATAATAATTTTACAATGCATTCACAGGCAGAATTGCTGATGATGGGGAAGTGTTCATAGGCAGGAAACATGGTATCATGTTTCATTTAATTTTATTTTGTGTCTTATAAGTTATTTATAAGATTTAATTATAGATTTAATACATTAATCTTTATAAACTTAAAACCAACACGGAGTTTGAATAAGGAAACAAATAATTTAAATGCTGATGAACAAATCTCAGCTCAATCCTAGCAGAGAAAAACACACTCACTAGAACCAGGCCCTCAAGCAAATATTTACTTTAACACCTAAAAACCTCATGATGGCACCTCGGGGTCCAGTACCACATGCTATCAATGAGCCCCACATGCCACGTGCCCTGTTCTTAGCAGGTGCTCTTCAATGCAGCAAGAACCTTAGAAAGTAAGGGCTTCAACATGGGATTGGTACCCCCCTCAAACAACATGAGATTGGTACCCCCCTCAAACAACATGGGATTGGTACCCCCCTCAAACAACATGGGATTGGTACCCCCCTCAAACAACATGGGATTGGTACCCCACTCAAACCAATCATAACATACCTCCTGTACGTTGTTTAATACTAATGGTAAAGTACTAATAAAAACTAATAACATAAACTAATCATGTAAACTACAAAACTACTACTGAACTCCTGATAAATTCTTTATTCCTTCTACACACCCAATATACCTTGTACTCAATACAATCATTTTGATCGCACAATTTCAATGGACCGGCCGCAATAGCTCAGGTGGTAGAGCGTCGGCTTGCAGATCGGGAGGTCGTGGGTTCGAACCCCGGCCAGGTCAAACCAAAGACTTTAAAGTTGGTAGTAGTGGTTTCCCTCCTAACACTTAGGGCTAAGGGGACAGCATTACGCCTGACTTGTCGGTGTCAGTATAATGGACCGGCCGGGTTCAGTCCCTGGGCACCTCATAAGTGCCCCTGTGCTATAATGATAGAAAAGTCGCTGCGCAGTATCGGCAAAAATGCCGGCTAATCCTAATCCCATCCCAATTTTAATGGGTCCCAGTATTTAAGGGTTTGGTTAAGAATTATGGGATATATGGCAATACAAACTCAGATTCTCACTAATTAATGTTTCTGGAGCTCAATTATAAAAACTGAAGCAAAGATGAATCCACTCTTCTGTTTTCAAACAGTTGAACTAAAGCTTACACGATCGTGCAAGTTATAAACATCACAAGAGATAACTGCATGTCTGTGCATATCAATCTGGGATCTAGCAGTCTGTAGAGGTTTATAGGATAAATATGAATTTTATTTGCAGAGGAGTCTTAAAATAACCACTGAAGCTTCAATTCAGATCGCATAAAAGGAAACCAGGCTATCATATGACTGGTCAAAAGATGAAGAAAACATACAACAACTAACAGCTTGCTGCTGTGCTATTCAATGCACATCTTTGCTTTTCATTGTATCCTCATTCACATCTATGTATATCACTGTTTATCGTTGTCTATCACTGTATATCATTGTATATTTAAACCCAGGCATGTATGTTTACATACAAATTATCAGCAGAAGCCAATGGTGGCCTTGCTACCTTTATAACATCTGCCTGAATCTGAGTGTCATGCACACCTATAGAGGGTAAATGTGTTTATTCTAGTATATCCTGTTTATAGATCCAGTATGATTCATAAACCACAGAACATTTACTGTTCTGTTGGTTTTTTTTGTTATTTTTTCATGTATTTATTTATTTGGGTTTTACGGCACACCGACACTTAACAGGTCATACGGCGCCGAATATTTTTGCATGTATGTTTTTGAAATACATTGCAGCAACCAATTAGGATCATTATAGTGGTGTCCAGCTATTTAGTGGTGGAAGAGCCAAATAAATGTCTGGGTAGAACCACTGGCGCACCACAAGTCAGCTGGAAGACCTCCCCACATCAAGTGAGCGTTCGTGGTCTAGTGGTTAAGACGTTGGACACCGGATCGGAGGGTCCCGGGTTCGAACCCCGAAACTGACCACGTGATGTTAGTCCTTGAGCAAGACTAATAACTGCACATTGCTCCAGGTATTCAGTACCTGAGTACTGGTTCTACCCAGGAAGTGGACAGTCGAGAGGGATTAATATAAGTTAAAAGAACTTGTTTCCCAATCGACTATAAATAAATAGGTTTAAACTAAGTCCTCCCCAAATAGGACTCAAACCCATGCGATGAGAAACTAACCAGTCAGAATGTTTATTATTAAAATGCAGGTAGTTAAACCATTGCTTGCGGGCAAAGACCACAAATAATTCCTTTGAGCCTATTATAGGGAATAACGCGCACATTCATCTTTTCTTTGAAGTAACTTAGGAAAAAAAATGCATTGATAAGCACCATTTGTATGAGATTTAAGAGCAATAATACTGGTAAAAAAAATGAAACATAAAATCATTCAAAACCGGAACTATCTTTCAAATGTGTTGCATAAGCATTGAATGAGATTCAAAATGCAGGAAAAACTCCAGATAGTTTGTTCTTTGTTTGGTATTGAAAACAGAAAATGGTTCTGAAAACAGTCATGAATAATAATAACATTGCCACAAATTTCAATGATTTATATAGTTTTTTTTTTCCTTCTTGAAACTGAATGCATTCACGTATGGCAAAGAAAACTTTGTCAGGATGTCGTCTACTTCATTTTTGAAAGCCCTTATGAGTTATGACACAATCAATAGAACGCAACAGAGGTTCACCTTAACAAGAATATTCTCATGCTTACTGCATTATTTCTCCTCCAAACCTTACACATTCTTTGTACAAATTGGAATCATCAAATATTTATATTGAGCACAAATTTTATATATTTTGGCTGAGACTTAGTGTATTTATATGTATTAAATACAACATCAGACATATCTTTATAGACATAACATCATCCGTTTATCTTTATCTGAAGTTTCGATACAGCCAATAAAAGATCACAGCAAATGACGTCTGCTGTTTTAAGCAGCTCGTGAACAATCGCATTGATTCACTGAATCTTCTGTTTTGAAGTCCAGGAAAGCCATGGGACTTTTCTTTGTTTCACACATTGAAGAGTGTCCATAAGAGTTCTTGAGACATATCTGCCTGATGGGCTTTGTCCAAAAAAGGAAGCCGGATCCAATCTCAATCAGACAGCAAAACAAAAGAGAATTGGTTCCTTTTAGGAAAGGAGCTTTATAGTGTTTTAGATCTGTTCTAGGTTATAACATCAAGGGATGTCATCAGGATTTTAAAAAAATCATTAAATAAAAATTGTGGTTGTATGTACAAAGGGACTTTTGATGGAAAATAAAGTGCCCCCAGAATATTTTCCACCAAATGTAGCTGATGTTGTTTACGGTTTTGAATCTCCTTTTCTAAAAATATAATGAGCGAAAACACAACACAAACTTGGTTGTGAGAACGGACTTAATAATCTAAAAATTTTGAATATGCAACATTAGCTACAATAAATAATCACCAGTAAATTTTCTAATTTTTTATACCATTCAACATACTTTGTATAATCAAAATGTAAGTGTCCTGTCAATGTCCATTTCACAGGCTACTTATGCCCCGCATTATATTGTAAAAAGTAATCACTGAGATCTTATTATAAGATATCCGGGTACGAGACTGAGACTGATTGGGATCAGTTTTAGATTTGAACTTCTAAACGAAATTACAGTTTAAGTAATGCACCTTACATAATCATGTTAAATTCTCAAACATTTCCAATAGATTTTAGGGTTTTTTGAGAAATGAAACATAACAATAAGGTTAACTCTTGCCGATGAGATCAGCTCCACCCACACTCACACCTGACAAAATTGAAGATGACAGTTTTGAACCAGGGTTGACATAATCAAACAAATGATAAGCTAACAGAGCACATCAAAGGAGGCAATAATATTTAAATCCATGACTAATTCAAACGTCTATTTTACAAACAGTAACAAACCATCTAAAGTCAACCACAAGAAAACAGTGCATAAGATTTTTCCTATAAATTATAATCAGCTTATCTAATTTGCATAATAAATAATCTTGCTGTCTGATTGGTCAAAGATTATTAATTTTCTATTGACCTTACATAATGCTAGCTGACCTTTCCATACTGCCAAATATTTGTAAATCTGATGGGCCACTTAAGATATGGGGATTTATATAAACTTTACTCAGATATTACCTTAATAGGATTTAACATCTGTTGCCTAGCAACAGAACAGTTGTTTGGACACATGATAATGACTCTCTCAGCTTAAGGTATTAGACTGAAAAATTAGTAAGGACAAGTTAGTTTAAGATTGTGATATTTACTCAACTTGAACTGATTTTAAGATAACAATATATCAATTCTGCAGATAAACAGCAGTATTCCTTCCATTGATACCTCTAGTTCTATTTTGAGCCCTTCATTCTTTAGTTATCATTACAGTTTTGTTTCAATATAAAAAAAAAAAAAAAAAATTGACCGGCCGCAATAGCTCAGATGGTAGAGCGTCGGCTTGTGGATGGGGAGGTCGTGGGTTCGAACCCCGGCCGGGTCATACCAAAGACTTTAAAGTTGGTAGTAGTGGCTTCCCTCCTAACGCTTGGGGCTACGGGGACAGCATTACGCCTGACTCATCGGTGTCAGTATAATGGACCGGCCGGGTTCAGTCCCTGGGCAACTCATAAGTGCCCCTGTGCTGTAATGATAGAAATGTCGCTGCGCAGTATCGGCAAAAATGCCAGCTAATCCCATCCCATCCCAAGATTAAAATCCTACCAAGTCACCACAATAGAGTCAAGTTTAAATACTGACCAATCTGACAGCCTGTCAATCATTAATAACAGATACACTAAATGTCCTGCTTAAAATGAAACTCCAGTCAGCCAATAAAATTACAATGTTTAATTCGAAAGAAATGCAAAAAGGGAATCGATGTGTCATTACAAAAGCAATTTTTGTGTATCTAGCTTTTCTTAATTAAATTAAAGTGGTAATCAATACAGTGATTATTATTCCAGTTTTCAAAAATAATTTAATAAAAATAATGTCAATTCTACAATTATTTTTTTTAGCATAAATTTTCCAAACAAAGCAATTTAACTATTTCTTTAAAAACACATTAAACACCAATTATAGAAAAAATTATGATATAATCAATTAAAAGCCCCATCATGCCAAATGTGAATGCACCTTGATTTTCAAATAACAATAATTTAATTTAAATTAATGTCAAGTTTAAATTTATAAAGCTCTTAAGGGCATAACAATCCATTACAAGCAATATATTTCTTATATTAACAAAACATTTTAACATCAATTATAAAAAAAACACACACAATAAATTAAAAGTCTTGACATTTCCAATCTAAATGCACTTTCAATTAACCATATATACAACACAACAATATTGAGTTCCATGATTATACATAGGCTATAAGTTAATAAAGATGAAGGACTTTTCATCACATTCAATATTTACCTGCTTAATTTGCCCCAAAGACATGACCAGGGGCACCATGAAAGAGCCTTCACCTTCTAACACCTGATTTGAACCTTTCTACCCGTATAGATACAGGGATTAGGGATTAGCCGGCATTTTTGTCGATACTGTGCAGCGTCATTTCTATCATTATAGCACAGGGGCACTTATGAGGTGTGCCCAGGGACTGAACCCGGCCGGTCCATTAAACTGACACCGACGAGTCAGGCGTAATGCTGTCCCCTTAGCCCCGAGCGTTAGGAGGGAAGCCACTACTACCAACTTTAAAGTCTTTGGTTAGACCCGGCCAGGTTTGAACCCACGACCTCTTGATCCGCAAGCCGACGCTCTACCACCTGAGCTATTGCGGCTGGTTATAGATACAGACGTTTAGTGAGCCGACAGATATTTCCTAGGCCAGGTATACTATTAATAAAGATACTTTTTTCTTAAATTTTGAAAGGTTTCCTGAGATATATAAAAATACATAAATTTTATTTCATTAAACCATTAAATATAAGAAATGCAATACCTTAGGATTTCCCCAAATTTAATGAAATTTCTTAGTTAAGGTCACAAAAATAACTAATATTCTTTATGAAGTTAAAGATCAATTTGTGGATAACAGATTTTGAGTTTAAAACAGGCACATATCTGGGCCGTTTTGGAAGTTACGTACAATTACAAGGGATATAACCTTTGAAGTAATACTTTTGAATATATTGGATCTTTTCTAATGAATAACATGTAAAATGCGGACATGCGAGGAACTTAACGCAAAATATGAACAACTAAAATCCTGACGTGTATAAGTTTAGTCATTTTAAAACTTTTCAACTTGATTAGTGTGGTAATAAGATTTTATAACAAAGAAACTACAGAAATAAAATATATCAGTCCTGACCCGGTAAGCCATCGACTTTCTTAGTGTTTTGGTACTTTTAGATTTTCAATTTCTCAAACGGAGGTTACGCACGTGCGTAAAGTGCGTAATGGCAGAAACGCGCCTGGTTTAAAATAATGTTCTCATTCTTAAAAGAAAAAAGTACAAGTTCTCAATATTAAACCAGTAACTCTTGCATAATAATTGGGCCAGTTACCTGCACCATGCCCGCCAAATTCTAAAGATAATTGAGAAGAGATTTTGTAGATATTTTACAACGTGACATTAAATGTCTTAACAAATATTATAATCCAGCTTTCAGTTGGTTATTGAGCCATATCATTAATAATAATGATATAATAATGATATAATAATGATAATAATGATATCATAATGATATAATAATGATATCATAATAAGGCGAAATAATAGGTTTCACTACTGGGTGGTAACGTGTGAATATAATCGTACAAGTAATATGCTATATAAAGAGCAATCTTATTGGTATATTACAGCGTAAATGGCAATTACATTTCACTGGAACCTTTCTTTCCATACTTGCAAGGTTAGCTTTAATTGCATGTTATTGTAAACACTTCTAAACTTCAAAAAGATTTTTAAGCAACAGATTCTTAAGGTTAAATTTACACCCTTAATATATTGAGAATCAAATACTGAAAATGAATGTTATTCTGATTGGTTATTTCCATCATAACATCTATCCAATCAGATTGGTCAAAATGGAACACCAATTATGGGAGCTATTTTTAGAACAGCCTTGAAGTAATGGGGTCACCACTTCTTAATTTTGAGGTGAAAAACTGCCAAACACAGACATTATGGAATGTATAAATATTGACACTAGGTGTATACAAGGCTTAATGGCTGACTGAGTGATTATCTTAAAGTATTTGATGGGAAACTTTGTCAGGGTGGGAATTGTTGCAAACCTTGTTACAAGCCTGGCCTTCTTGAGAAAAGCTCCAATTTATTGAGCTAATAGACTGGGTATTATATTCTTATAAATAATTGTTTGATAATCTGAATGATTACTGCTACATTCATTCTTTTTTTTTGATTGGAGGAAGTTTTGAATTATAAAACATCCTTAAACTGATTCATTCCTTGGATCCAATACAAAGGGAATCAATGTTTTGACAGGATTAAAATGTTAAAATCTAAAAAAAAACTTGGGTGGTAACATTGGGTGGTAACATTGGGTTTATTTAATCTGCACAAACAATGTCAAGAAACCGGATTATAGGAACACTTAAAATAGAAGGGAATAGTGAGTCAAAATTGGTACAACACTTTACAGCTATAATTTTAAACAAATACTTTTCAAGTATAATCAATTGACATAAACAAATGATGCATAAATTCAATTAAGAAAACACAATATTCATTATTCATACATTTTAGTAGACCACACATATCGCCAGAGAAAACTACTTCAAATACTCTTCAACACACAAAAAAAGGAGACTGAAAAGGTATGTTTGGGGTACTCTTCATACCAGAGACAAGGAGATACAAAAATAACATTTTCTACCTCAGCTGAATGAAGAGCAGGCACTTGAGGACTGGGATAGAAGAGAAAAAAGAGGAAGAAGTCACTGAATGGATCCACACAATGTGAGTTATTACTGAGGGTGTACTTCCTGTCCATGGCCTATTATGATAACTGATAAAGCTTCTGTATTAGACCCAAGCATACAGACCTTATATTCTTTCAGTGCAAAAAAAAATAATATAAAAAAATAGGTCAGATATTTTTTTTATAAAAAAAAAAGGAAGTCGAAGTATAGAGATGATTCAGTTCTGGAGGCCTTACCTTTTACCTGATCATTCTATACATCTGATAGCTAAGCCAAACACATTATTCTGATCCCAAGGATGAAGACAGCATTTACGTCATCCCTTAAGATGATGAAATTTTCACTGACTCATTACTTGACACAGCCAAATGAATGCATATTCCATGCTTCACATAAACTTGTACAACTTGCATCTTGTTCACATTATGCAAGACAGTGACAGCGACAATTTATGTAAATGTTAACTGCTAATGTTAACATTCGAAAACTGTCATTATCTATACAAGATGTCTTGGCAATTGGGCGTGATGAACGTATTTATCATTTGACCGTAACCAACTTTTATTTCCTGATTGTTTGCTATAATATATCACATAAATGAAATAAATATAGATCATATATATATAGTTCAAACATGTCCAAGTGGAAATGAAGCCAGATATATAACAAGGTCTTCTAACTGACATTGTACACTACCCTTTCCATTCACAAAAGATCAAAGCGCCTTATGGCCAAACATGTTAACTGTACAAGTATGCTACACAAAATACATAACAAACAGGTCAATGTCGATCACAGTCATCTCACAACTACAGGAAACAACAAATTCCTTATACCCCACTCAAAAGCAAAACACCACATGAACTCATTCTTTCCGCGGGCTATACGACTTTGGAACGAACTACTGGCTGAGATTAAGGATGCCCCAACTGTACCTGCTTTTGCAAGTGGCCTAAACAAGTTTTATGCTTTTTAATTGATATTTTAGTTTAGTTATTTTATGTTTTCATTAAAATTTCATAAGTAAATTATTATTCTTAAATTGTCAATGTTCAGGACTTGCGCCTGCCATATGTAGTCAGTATTGACTTTAGGCAGTATAAAGTTGAAGTTGAAGTGAGTGAGATAATATACAGAAGTATCAACCTAATCAGATGGAACACAACAAGCTGACAATTGTCCAGGAAGATCATCATGATGCTCTGAACAAAAGCCCCTAAATTTAGCTGAGAAAATGAGTCAGCAGTCTCTATTCGGTCTCTAAACATACTGGACACATCATGTCTTGTTAAAGGCTGCCATCATTGTCCATCAATTTGAAACAGAAACATTGGTCCACCATGTTTCCAGTCTTGTTGTACATATGTTCAGCTAAATCTGATCAGATACTGGCCTTGTTCACCAAGTTTGTCCTCAGCACTTGAGGTCAAGAAGAAGATAACAAGAGGACAAAGTGATAAAACTTGATTGTTAAATGATTTAGTGTATAATAAAGCCAAAATGTGTTTTTATTTAGCATAATAATGGTGATAAGTGATGTTGATTTGCAGAAGTTGAATGATTTCTTGGTTAAAACAAACAGAAAAGGAATGTAAATGAAGAGACAAATTCTACATAGGGTGAAATAATTATGTACCATATACATTGTACATGTAAATGGACCTTATAACAAAGCAACTATGTTGGGTGTCATGTTCATTTATAAAATCAATCTGAAATCTGACCAGAAGTCTAATTGACTTTTGGGGATTAGGGATTAGCCGGCATTTTTGCCGATACTGTGCAGCGACATTTCTATCATTATAGCACAGGGGCACTTATGAGGTGCCCAGGGCCTGAACCCGGCCGGTCCATTATACTGACACCGACGAGTCAGGCGTAATGCTGTCCCCTTAGCCCCGAGCGTTAGGAGGGAAGCCACTACTACCAACTTTAAAGTCTTTGGTTAGACCCGGCCGGGGTTCGAACCCACGACCTCCCGATCCGCAAGCCGACGCTCTACCACCTGAGCTATTGCGGCCGGTGACTTTTGGTCAAAAGCTATATATGTATAATGTAGGGTCAAACAAACACCTATGTTTATAGCAAGTGTACCTCAGCTCTCAGCTTAAGCTTAAATCCCTAAATTTACTATGTGCGACACATCAGCCAGAAAGGTTTGTCCCAGGAAGACAAACAGACAGACAGATAAGGTCTTGATAAGGCGTCTGTACAGGTTCACTAATGGGATATTAAACTGCAGATAAAGACCTCCATTTAGATCCATGTCAACAAATGTGCACTTGAATTTTGCAGAAGGGAGTTTTACTAAACACAGAAAGATAGTCATCCCCTAAATTATGTACGCCCCTCCTGTCTTCTGACAACTCTATGTATTTCACGTTTATGTTTATTTGTTTATTGTTTATTGGGTTTATCGTCCCACCAACAGTATTTCAGTTATCTGGAGACGGTGTCCACTTGAAGCAGACATAGTGCTGCCTTCACTGTGTATAGCATGCCGTGAACACCTGGTATGATACCACACCCAGTCACATTATCCTGACACCGGGCCAACCAGTCGTGGAACTACCCTTATATTTGCTTGAGCGTTAGCAAGGGAGCTATACCACTACCATTTTTAACGACTTTGGTATGTCGCGGCCCGGGATTGAACCCGGGGCCTCCCGTACCTGTCACGTTTATGTGTGTTTTTGACAGGATTGGGATTTTTGCCATTTGCTTATGGGGAAGACTTAAATGATCACTGGACAACTTCTATTGTAATGTGTTGTTGCTGTTGTTTTTTGTCACATTGTGCTGACACAATTATTGTCATGTTGGCAACATCCTGGTAATTATTGGTGGTACAGTATCCCAGACATACATCTGGGTAGAACCACCAGCACACCGCAGGTATGTTGGAAAGCCTCTCCATTATTTGTAGAAAGTAAACTATACACATTAGCCTTAGTAGAACCACTGCTGCATCTCAAAATTCACAAACCCATTTAGCAGCCTATATTCACAGTTAACCGAGCATAGCATTAACTCTGAGAGAGATGGGATAAGCCGGCATTTTTGCCGATACTGCGCAGCGACATTTCTATCATTATAGCACAGGGGCACTTATGAGGTGCCCAGGGCCTGAACCCGGCCGGTCCATTATACTGACACCGACGAGTCAGGCGTAATGCTGTCCCCTTAGCCCCGAGCGTTAGGAGGGAAGCCACTACTACCAACTTTAAAGTCTTTGGTATGACCCGGCCGGGGTTCGAACCCAGTAACCTCCCGATCCGGAAGCCGGCGCTCTCTCACCTGAGCTATTGCGGCCGATAACTCTGATTAGATACAGGCAATATAAAGACCCCAAAACAAGACTCCAGTGAAAAACTGACAATGCTAAGTCAGCATTTAGTTACTGCAATATAGATTAAATTCCAATATTCAAGCGGGGTTCTGTCCTGTTTTAGCCTCACAGTCTGGGAATTTACACAGCTATTTGCCAGTTTATCAGCTTACAGTTGTATATGGTTTCTGCAGGTAGAAGCTTGAAGCAATGCCAATTATTTATTCAGCAAGCGCTCTTTGAAATTGTTTGTTTTCACTTAAGTTAAAGCCTCTGTAATAAATATTAGGGAACAGCGGTCTCGGTGTTGTGCCAAATATATACTGTAGACCAGGTTTAGGGATACCAGGTGCATTGATGATAAGAAAATTGTTTGTTCATTCACTTTTATTTGTTCAATAGGTAATGCACTTTCAGAAAAAAAAAAAAAGAAAAGAAAAAAGATTAGTTTTTTTATTTACAATTTAATAATCAGTAAAGCCTTTGAATTGTTGGCAATAAATTAATGATGTGCCTTTTCTTTGCCATAAAAATGTTTCTCCTAATATAAGAAATACAGTTAAGATGTATAGGCAATTTTTTATGTGCACAAAAATGACACAAAGCATACTGCATGCACAATTGACAAACGCAATGTTTTTGTACGGTAAGTTTTCAGACAGTAACCTTTTGTATTGTCTTACTCTGTTCAGAACAATGTAAACATTCTGTTATACAAAACATGTCACTTGTATTGTCACATGTCCATGATCAGTTGTATTTCTTGTAAACATTATTATGCACACTCAGGCTAATTTTTTGTTTTGTTAAAACATTATATATATTACATGCTGTCTGGGGTAGAAGACAATCGGAACTCCTCGGGTAATTCCGTCCTCGGGACAATCATCCCTTGGATGTATCTGGTGCAAGGATACGTGCTCAAATCACTATCGTTTTTTTTGTTCACCGGAAGTCGGAAGAAGAATATGCCTAAGTAGTTCGCACAAAACATAAACAATGCCATCGTTTGACAGCTGTGCTGGGTAAATAAAAATCGGACGATTTAAATTTGAAGCCGCCACAAATTGAAGTTTTACTTGCATCGTATTGTAGTGAGCTCTCACCCGAACTGCCAACTTTGTTTTGACGTCTGTCTCAAAAGAAGTCCCTTTTAGACAAATGGCCGAGGTGATCCGACTGCCTACATACATCCGAGAGATGATTCGTGAATTATCCGAGGTGTTCCGATTGGGTAGAAGAGTGAGAAATACCAGTACAAGAAAATCATGGATAACTCGTGGTCATAGAAAGATAATATTTCCCTACACATGATGGCATTACTTGTGGAAATAGATTTTTGTATGATCACTCGTAAAATAAATTATGATCAAACACCGAAATTGACAAATATCCTTTATATATTACACATGCAGGTTAATGTAACCGTTTCCTACATGTATATGCCATTTTATGCTTTTACAAACCATTGACAACCATTAGCAGAATCTACATGACTAAGGGTTTATGTGTAGACTGGTTCAGCCTTAAATCTATAACTGTTACAAGTTGAACATACATTTATTAAAATCTTTTTTATCTCTTTTATTTGTTTGTTTGTTTATTGCGTTTATCGTCCCACCAACAGTATTTCAGTTATCTGGAGACGGTGTCCTCTTGAAGCAGATATAGTGCTGCCTTCACTGTGTATAGCATGCCATGAACACCTGGCATGATACCACACCCAATCACATTATCCTGACACCGGGCCAACCAGTCATGGAACTACCCTTATATTTGCTTATATGAGCGTTAGCAAGGGAGCTATTCCATTACCATTTTTAATGACTTTGGTATGTCGCGGCCCGGGATCGAACCCGGGCCTCCCGTACCTGGAACCGACGCTCTACCGATTGCGCTAAAAGGTCCGGTTATCTCTTTAAAAAAAAAAAAAGAAAGTCACGTGAATTTTCAAAATTATAGATGAACTATAAATGAAAGGGATAATAACAGAGACTAAGCAGCAAATACATCCTTATTAGACACGTTAGGAAGCTGGCTGATCTGTAGCGACACTATTTACCTTTCCTTAAAGTATGTAATTACCAAGCTAAGAGTTTAAAGGACAATCCTGCAGGTCTTACTTTCACACCTTCTATTGCTATCTTATCACTAACAATGGAAACACGTGTCAAGATAATGTGACTGGGTGTAGTATCATGCCAGGTGTTCACGGCATGCTGTACACAGTGAAGGCAGCACTATATCTGCTTCAAGTGGACACCGTCTCCCGATAACTGAAATACTGTTTGCGGGACGATTAACCCAATAAATAAACAAACAAACAATGGAAACAATGGCTTCTAGTTGTAATACAAGTTTGTGCACAATCAAAGAAACTTTGGACACATGTTTTAGGTGACCTAGTCATGTAGCTTGGGACCAGAACCCCTCAAATTAGACCAAAACCCCTCACAGGCAAACGTGGCCCTGTTATTAAGGATGCTTTATGGGACAGCTTGCAATGGTTCAGTGCGTTAGTGTTGCTACAATAAACTACATTTCATTTCAATGAAATTGCTTCAATGGTCTGGCACAGACTTTTATAATGAATGAAATTCGCAGATTTCACAGGTTAAAAAATACTGGTTAATATTTGTATTTGGCTGTTAATAAATAGCCTTATTAATAATTTCTGTACTCTAAGACCAACACAACATGTGATAATTCACTGAGATTTTAAACAGAAATATTAAAACCAACAGTATGCTGGTGTTTCTAACAAAAATCCACCTGTAACCTGCTACATCAGTTAATGTGGATATGTTAATATTAATTATATTTAAAGACCTACAGATTGTTACTAAACAGAAAATGGCCTGGATATACTGGTACACTATTTGCCTAAGCCTGATATTATATGCTTATGGCCATTTTTCACCAACCATTCTTAAGCCTAAGTCATGACTTATGCCCAAGTCACAATTTTCATACAAACAAAAATAAGCTTGTTTTATGAAGTTTTGACGTGATTTTAAGCTGAAAGTAGCAAAGTTAAATAGTGTCACACAAAAATACAGACATTTAGCTAAGTACAAAATGAAGATATGATAGATTGACTTGAACAATTCTTACTTAAGAATGGTTGGTGAATACACATGCACAACAGCCTGAGACACAAGTACGTTTAGACCTGTTAAGAAAAGCACAGATTCCCTTTTGCTTAACTCCTATAGCAAAAAAGAGCAAAGAAAAAAAGAGCCAAAAAAGAGAGCATATTACTTGACATATATTGCCACCATGGTCAGCGTTTATGACTTTTAGGAGTTGGCAACTTCTATATAAGCCAATATGTCACCAGGAATAATTAATCATGCCGAGGTGATAATACATTGATCCTGGACTTTCTATTAACCTTTACTGCCCTCAGATGACCATAAGACCCATTACCTGCCATATTTGTTAATTAACAACACATACTATATACAGTCACTAACAACTTGCAAATGGTACAGTTAACCATATTACTTAAAGACTCTGTAACACATTGGTGCAGATCCTGATTAGATAGGAACCCGCAGAACCTGGCTCATCTGGATCTACACTTTTTTGCAGAAAATTAAATCGAATTACACTAAGCAGGTTAAGACATTGAATCCTAACATAGTAACACCTTCAGATGTAGTGACCATACACTACTATGACCAGCAGTTAGCAATTTGAGCCAAGTGACCCACCCCTCTATGACTCTTGTCTCCAATGACCATCTCGAAGATTTTATGACACTATGCAACAGCCTGTGAACCGGGTTTTATTGTTATAAAGCTTACAACAATAAAGCTTGTCCTCACATGTTCTCAACATGACATTGTTAATTTCCACAGACTAGAAATGTTTACTATCTTAAGATGTGCGAATGATATGCGTGTGTGAGTGGTAAGGAAGAAAGAAATGTTTGTCAGAGAACAATGTTAATGTATCTAAAAAAAGAACAAATGTAAAAAAAAACAAAAAAAAAAACATTTATGTTAAGATAGATTGTGATTGTAACAGCAATTGTCAAGCATATATAGCCATTTCTTGCTTTTATTTCGTGTAGACAACATAATTGTAAAGAAACAACAGCCATAGTACTACAACATCAAATGTATCCAAGACAAAAGAAAGCCTGATCTCCGACCATTGACCCTTCTGACATTGGTGTCCAGCTTACTGATACTTTAATGCTATTATTAACAGATTTTGTTCCATATCCATCAACACTTCAAATCAGGGGATTCAGGGAGCTGTCATACAAACAAGGAAACAGATGATATTGATGAAACTTTAGAGGGATGTTATATGCAGCTTAATTGGACGGACCTCATAAAAACTTGTCAAAAATTGATGCCTTGAGATACAACAGATACAGGGCACTTGGTGACAACTGGCCACATGTCACCTCCAAGAGAGACAGCCATGTGGATGGTGCAACATCCCAATGTTGGTCAGAAAATCTCTGGACCATGCTCCAAGAGCAACTAAATAAAAAAGGTAAAAAAAAATAGGAACATATCTGAATTAGCAAAGCCATACAATAAATAATACTAAGCTTAGAACTATTTTGCAGATATTCAATAAAATTGTCACAAACAATAAAGGTTATAATTTTAATAAGATATACTCACATGATTTGGGGGAACAATAATGGGCAATTCTTATTTGTTTGTTTTTTATTTGTCAAAAACAGCCATTAAATTTAGTAGAAATTTTACATCAAGAATAAAAGGACATGATCAGGCAGCGTCTGGCAGACCGAATTAATCTGATCTACTTTACTTGCCCAAGCAATTCTTGCTTGTGCAGGCTTATACTTCATATCTGGACAAGTGTCCATAAGTGGTCATGTGACTTGGGTTTCCCTGATTTGGGGTGAGGCAGGACAATCAATGGAAGGGATTATATCCCTTCAAAGGGCTGTCATGGGGCTTCAAAGGGGTCTTATTCAGCATAAATCCAAACAGAAAGAAGCGTTCAAAATTGTTACCTGACAAACAATTTTGTCTAAGAACACTCCATCTTGTGTTGCCCTTGTAGGAACACTGTTTTTGTATAAACACAATGCAGAAAGAATGTTAATAATACAATATATGGTGCTTCTGATCTGAATAATAGTAAATACTGTATCAGGGTTTGTTTTTTTATTGTTTGTTTATTGGGTTTATCGTCCCACCAACAGTATTTCAGTTATCTGGAGACGGTGTCCACTTGAAGCAGATATAGTGCTGCCTTCACTGTGTATAGCATGCCGTGAACATCTGGCATGATAACACACCCAGTCACATTATCCTGACACCGGGCCAACCAGTTGTGGAACTACCCTTATATTTGCTAGTATTAACAAGGGAGCTATACCACTACCATTTTTAATGACTTTGGTATGTCGCAGCCAGGGATCGAACCCGGGGCCTCCCGTACCTGGAGCCGACGCTCTACCGATTGCGCTACCAGGTCCGGTGTATCAGGATTTGATTCTCTGTTAAGAGGGCTGAAAGGGATTTTCCTGGTCTTAAAGTATCAATACAGATTATACCTTTCTACAGCTAAACTATATAATTTCAGGACATGTTATTAGTCTAATAGAAGCAGTGTTGCTTGCAGACTATAACCATTTGTAGGCTCAAGCGATATTTATCTTGTGATATCATCAGTAAAAGCCTGCAGGAAGGCACTGGTCAAGAGCTCAGAATATCTAAACAGGAAACCTTTCATACACCACCCCTGAATATAGAGACATCTTCACCAGTGGACAGAAATGAGAATATCTCTATAAAGGATGTCATAAGATATCATTTGTAATAGAAGAGGATAAAAGAAGAAGCCCTTTAAGTGTTGAAGAGCCCAATAGTGCAACACTGCAGGGTCCGACGTTATCAGAAGTACAAGGGCAATAACAATCAAAGAAAGAGAAAATGCAATTAACTTGGCTGGACATTAAATTTCACCATCCAAGCAGTTGTCTGAGTTCTGTCTATCAAGAGAATAATTACACATCCAAACGGACAAATGCAACATTGAATTAACTTTAACTCATGCATAATGGTTGATAGATTAGTACTCCAGCAAACCCTTGGCATCATATAAAACATCAGATGTCCACAAATTAAGTCTAGGGAACAATTTGTGTCCAGTTCCACTTTATTACACCGATTACACGATTACACCGATTATCACAAGATTCATGGGGGAAGAATGGTTCTCAGTTTTCTGGCCAATTTAGTTCCTCTTTCCAACAGACTGGATCTGGATTTTTGCCCCTTTGTCTTCTGCATTTAATAGTGACCCATACTTTATGTATAAAGTGCTAACAACTTCACATATAGGTAACCCAAGGTATTGACTTATAAACACTTATTATAGGATAATCGTGACCTGACAGCTCCCTGTGAAAACTGGCTGGTCAGGATCTACACTGTTTGTCTTCTCTCAGTTAGTTTGTACTTAGCAGGCTGAGAGTTTAAGCTTAATTTGCTTAATCTGCTTAAATTGGCCATACAGCCAGCAACGATCTTCATGATCTTTACAAAGGGTTTGACTGTAGGGTTCCAGTCCCAACTACATCATTTTGACGAAAATAACAATACAAAATAAATACTGCTCTGTATTATGACTTGACACCATGTGTTCATTGGTTTCAACCTGTATTTCTACTGTACCTGAGCATTATACAAAAGCAAGCTCAGCTGACAATTTTTAAAAAAAAAAAACAGATAAAAATAACATGGAACCATCGCATTATGTATATAAATCAATGTTACATATTGAAAGTGCAAAAACAAAAGGCATCCTTCAGATATAATAATATGCCAATCACTGCCATTATCTGCCAATGAGTATCATTTGGAACACTTCTCCCAACTTAATATTAGCCAGCATGACTACGCACAGTCCAGCTGTATCACCTATCAATGATGCAATCAGGGCCTATTTTTATTAATTCATCTGTGAGGTTTTATTGACCGCTGTTTATGGTGTTTACAAACACCAGGGGTTGATAGAAATCGGAACCTAATCACCAATACAGCCAATTAAATCCACTGTAATACAACAGCAGGCAGTTTTCCCTAATGTGTTCATCGGACTCAATGTCCTGATTGTCCGGAGTCAGATGACCAGTGGTCCGCCTTAAACAATGACCATCTTCCTGACCAGTGGCTAGAAGTGTGCCATAACTATCAATGTCCACAGCAGAGTGACAGTCACCACTGGGTTGCTAACAATGACCAATGGTCAAATCTTGGTTTAAGTAGATGCTGGACTTTGTACCCTGACCCTATTAAGAAGCACTAGAAAAGGCCAATTTCCACAAAACCCACTTCCTAAATCAGAAGTGACTAAAATGACATCCTGGTTTAGTTGGTTCTATATTGGGCTATGATCACGTGAAATGGGCGTCTCAGTTACCGTCACTCACAGAGTATATAGACCCTCTTAATCTTCAGTGCGCTTGATGCAAACAGAAATCAAAAAGTTTTGTCATCATAACAATGCCACATTTAACAAGCATTATATTATCATTTTTACCTTATTGCTAACAAATACAATGTACATGCAATTATATTAAAACTTACTGCTATGAAAAAAAAGTGAAAATTTAGATGAAAATATTGAATATGTAAACCTTGTGTCCACAGGTAAGGGGACCTCTACCAGTCTGATTAGAGGTCCCAGTGGACCCAGTGTCAATACTAGGGGCCAATAAATATTGCTTTAGGCTGCCAGGTAATGGGAGGGAGGGGGAAGGCCAGGACTGATAATTTTATTCAATTTACTAATAATGTGTCTAGATAGTCATCTATATAAGATGTAGATCATATTCTGATGGCCATCCTGACATAAAGCTGCCTCATAATGGTTAGAGGGAGGGAAGTGAAAGATAGAGATTATTTTAAGTTCAATATGACATCCATGAGGGACATACGAATATTTTTCAATCAAATTATGAGAAAAAGATGAAATTTTTCTATATAGATATGTGTAAGGTCCGAAACAATGATCAATCTTCAATAAAAAAGCACAATAGTTACAAAAATTAAATTAATTTAATGAGCAAGATAAAACCAAACCCAATAAACAAATACTGATGGGTGAAGAAGACTAGGAAAGAAGGAAAGAGAAAATGAGAGAGAGAAAAAGATAAAGACATCGAGGGAGAAGAGAGCTGAGAGTGAAAAATGTGTCCAATATCTGATACAGGGTTAGAGAGATAAGGTGACCTTGAAATCAATATATTGAAGAAATAATGGACACTAAACAAAAGGGGTGCCTGCCCACATCACAATGGGGTTTCATTTGCACAGTTTCTGCAAATATTTAAACAAAGCCACATCCCCTTGTTATGGCAAACAAATCCCCACGAAGCAAAAAACAATAGAACCGTTCAGTTTCCATAAATGGTTAGTGTCAAGTACAAAGTCAAAGCTTATGTTCAATGAAGGATTCGATTTAATTTAAAATATTAGGGACAAAAAATAACATTCATGCATCATTTATAATGTTCATGTAACTCTGTCGGGCAATAATTACATCCTGACACAAAGTCAGCAGATTTGATTGATGTAATAACACTGGAAGTTTGATTTAATTATTTTATGCCTCACATAAAACTTGACGGCATAAAATATCTGAAAGACTTCAGCATTTAGGACAATTTTGTTGCATACAAACAATCAGTAGGTAAAACAGACATGGTAGAGCAATGGATCCAGGACGGGAGGCCCCGGGTTCGATAATGGGACGCAACATACCAAAGTCGTTCAAAATGATAGTGGTATAGCTCCCTTGCTAATGCTCAAGCAAATATAAGGGTAGTTCTACGATTGGTTGGCCTGGTGTCAGGATAATGTGACTGGGTGTGGTATCATGCTAGGTGTTCACTTCATGCTATACACAGTGAAGGCAGCACTATATCTGCTTCAAGTGGACACCGTCTCCAGATAATTGAAATACTGTTGGTGGGACGATAGATCCAATGAACAAAGAAACAGTGTATCACAACTAATGACATGTATATAGCTGACATTGTCATTCGAAATCAACATAATTAATTAAATACCTGTCAACTATTATTGAAATGACCTTTATGAACCTTGCCGAAAACCCCTTTGTTACTATTTATAGCATAATGACATCTCATCAATGACACATTGTTGCTATTTTTAGCACAAAAGGTATTCAATCAGTGACAAGCATCCCATATGTTTGCCACATGCACCAGAACATACATCTACATCACTAACATACAGTCTACAGACTATCTCCTCATGTGTCAACTTCTTCCTGACTTACAGGTCACATGTTGTGACCTTATGACCCCCAAGGGGGGTCAAATTATCTAATAAGGTCAACAAGACCCTGATGTAACATGACAGATCATGTGAGCTTGTCTGGGTGTCATGTTCATCTAATGTGTCTTGCAGGTCAGCCAAGACATTGTTACACTGGTTACATAGTTACACTGGTTACATAGTTACACAGGTTACATAATAAATCTAACTAGACAAGTTGGAGAAATTTGAATGAAACAATTTTCTATTTTTGTAAACATTGCAGAAACAACAGTAATTATAGCCACATCCAGCTACTTTAATGAAGGAAGATACCTGACAAATTTCTCCGCAGAACCATCATGCACTGCAAGTCATATGGATGAATTTTTTACATTAAGTCCTTCACCCAAATGGGATTCAAACCCAAACAGTGAAAGGCTAAGCAATTTGAGGAGTTACAAATTTGTGACTTTACCACCACTACTACATATATATATATATATATATATACTTAATAAAATAATAAAATATATTTATTGGGTTTATCGTCCCACCAACAGTATTTCAGTTATCTGGAGACGGTGTCCACTTGAAGCAGATATAGTGCTGCCTTCACTGTGTATAGCATGCCGTCAACACCTGGCATGATACCACACCCAGTCACATTATCCTGACCCGGGCCAACCAGTCGTGGAACTACCCTTATATTTGCTTGAGCGTTAGCAAGGGAGCTATACCACTACCATTTTTAATGACTTTGGTATGTCGCGGCCCGGAATCGAACCCGGGGCCTCCCGTATCTGGAGCCAACTCTCTACCGATTGCGCTACCAGGTCCGCTGCTTATAAAATATATCTGCTTTATAAACACAAACATAAAAACAATGCTAGATAGGGATATGAAAGCTTAGAGATAAATTTGCTGCTAAATGATTTTTTAAAACATTTCTGCACTGTGTCTCCTTGGTTTTTCCATGACTGTCATGATAGTGTATCACTGCTAACCAGGCGCGTTTCTGCCATTACGCACTTTACGCACATGCATAACCTTTGTTCGAAAATTCGAAAATCTAAAAGTACCAGAAACACTCAGAAAGTTGATGCCTACACCGGGTTAGGAATGATATTTTTTATTTCCGTAGTTTCTATGTTATAAAATCTTATTACCACAAAGGTTTAAAATGATTTAACTTATACACTTCTGGTTTTTAGTAGTTTATATTTTGCGTTAAGTTCCTTGTATGTCCGCATTTTACCTTTTTATTCATTAGAAAAAACAAAACCCGAATATATTCAAAAGTATTACTACAAAGGTTATTTTCCTTGTAATTGTGCGCAACTTCAAAAACGGCCCAGATACGCGCCTGCTGCTTACTTGTAAGCCTCTGGCTAAGATACAACCCCCCACCCACTCCATGTTCATAAATCTCTCTCATATTAAAGTCCGAAATATCTTTGAAAGTGGCAGAAATTCCTGCAAATTCTGTTTAATCTACACGAAATTGGCAGGTGCAGGAGGTAAGATGGTATTAAAGATGATTGTGAAGTTTAGTCAAAATTGTTTCTTGGCTGTAGAATTCCGGATATTTTTGTGTACATAGCAACCCCACGCTCCAACTTCATTAACGTTATAATAAACATGAAATATTTTGAAATTATATAATTCAAGAAAAAAAAAATACTACACTGGATGTGGTATTATTATATAATTATGAACATGTAGAAATAACAAAACCTAGCCATTGTAATTTTTACATGTTCATAATTATACCACAACAATACTAGTCTCATCCTAACGAGCTAACACATCACATGTTTTCCCTGTACAGCATCAAAAAAAAAAAAAAAAAATATGAGACATAATTTTGTTCTAGTTGAATTAATTACTTTCTACATCTGCCTATTAATTACTAGTCTTTCTAAGCAGGTATACAGTAGCTGACAACAACTGGAAGACACTGAAGTGTTGGTGTTTTTGCTGGTGTTTTTGTTGGTGTTGTTTCTATCCTACTGACATGGGGAGACATGGCGATACAAGGTCCTGCAGGATGTTGTTGTATAAAGTCAACCTAGGCCATTGTTCAGT